>JBAJNP010011788.1:0-14258 GCA_036877545.1 Yasuhikotakia modesta | reverse complement strand
TACACACACTCACATATATATACACACACACACCCTCACACACAAGTACATACACACACAAAGCTCATTACTGACACACTCATATCTGTGTGCATATAAACATTTGAACACATTCACATAAAAACATTAGTCAGTAATTCATAAAATGTATCAGTCTGATCTACTAAAGCATTATGAGACAAACGTCAAATATGTTTCAACAAAAATGAAGCGAAACATCTGAGACTTTAAACGGACCTGTTTCTGTTCTTCTCCCAGAGTGTCCCACATGGAGGCCACAATCTTGGAGACGTCTCCGAAGGTGGCATTGGGGTTTTGGCCCTTTATGGCAGCTTGTGTGTCTCTGAAGAACAGAGCGTAAGCTGAGACTGGCTTCTGCGGCTCGTTGGGGTCCTTCTTCTTCTTCTTCTTCTGAGGTTTGGGTTTGGGCTTCATCATGTCGGAGGAAGACCTCTTCTCACCTGTGATCTGAGGGGAAGCAGAGAGTGAGCAGCACTGTAAAGCTACGGTGGCCAGTTTCAGAGAAACAAGCATTAGCGCGCTAGCACTGAAAGCACAAGACCCGCCCACCCCTCAGACTGCTTTCTAAAGCCACGCCCCCTCTATTACAGGAACGCATTTATAAATTAACAGGCAGGTAGGACGTCCTATCACTGCACTCGGCCTGAAGGCAACGATTGGATGGATATTTCATGAATTAAAATATTTACTGGTTTAATAATAAACCAGTTTAATAATATACCAGCACAACCAAAACAAATATTTCAGGAAAAAACAAGTACAAGATACATAAGACACAGAAAATACATAACTACATCATTTTTACATGTTTGTACTTCCTCAATGCTAGGGGAACAGCTGGTTGCTAGGGTGTTGCTATAGAGCATTCTGGATGTTGCTTCAAAAACCCCACGACTTTTAATTTCATTAATTTTGTTTCTTTAAACATCACAAAATAAACCAAAACTATTCAATGCAAATGCAGTTTATTGATATCTGTGAGTATTTTTGAATGCTTTTATCTGGTGTATCCCAGCATGCTCTTCTGCTCTACATATCTGCATGATTTATCTGCAAACACAATGAAATAAAAATGGGCTGCTGTGAGCTACACAATGCTTTCAGTCAAACTCTGGCTACATAATGCGCTATGACAGCTCACAGACTCTCACCAGAGCTGAGAAACACTGCGGCTTAAATTGATTTCCTAATGCAGAGAGTCTAGCCGACGATGTTAATATCTCATCTGAATCAGTGCTGTTTGAAATAACACACTAATATTTCTTCTTTATCAGAAACATCTGCTGTGCATTTAAAATTAAAGAACATTCTTTACAAAAAAGAAAAATAGGCGTATAAAGAAGAGTGTGTGTGTGTACATGTGCCCTATATACACGCATGTGTATCTGTGAGCACAGCTGCATATTTTCAAACTGAAGGCTCCCGGATTCAATTAAAACTCAGACACGCTGGCGTTTGCATTTAAACACACATGCATGCATGCAGTGTATACAGTATAACTAAACACACACACAGCAAAATGGTCTCAGAATATACATGTATGTACATTTATATATGTGTGTGATGTTTAAATACCTGCATAACTACTTATAATAACGTAAAATAACGTCTTACTCTGTAGCTGTTAGCCAGTCGAGAAAATACCTGCCCAAGTGAAACATGCTAATTGTTCCCATTGTTCAGACCACATTATTATTAATGTCCACAGCCACTGAAACAACAATACTGTCTGAATAAAACACTTCTTACTTATTTTGACTGGCAACAGTACAGCATTTTAAATCAGCTATAATTGCGACGGACCCTGTACTGTATTAGGCCGGACCCTCCGTAAGCCCTGCTGAAGAACAATGCAATTTAAACATCATGTAAGTTAATTCAGTCTTTGTATTCTTCAATCCAATTAAGCATTGCAGCGCTGCGATAATGAGGGTTTCCTGCTGCCCGCGCACAACACGCAACAGTCAAATTAAATTCAAACTGACACTTTCAATACAAGCAGAGGATGACAGACAAGCAGAGGTAATTGGTTTTCTGGGACAATGAAAAGGAACTGAGAGAGAGAGAAAGAGAGAGACAGAGAGAGTTTTTACCAACAAATCACAGCAAACAAAAGCCGTCTGTACGTGCAGCTGAAATTTGTAAACATTACTGAGGCAAACACAAAATCATATCCAAAGTATTTAACAGCCGCTGCTTTCAGATTGGAAACTCATTTTTTATATTCACCTTTTTTTACATTATGCAAAAATGTTCTGTTGTTTAATTTATTGACAGACGTGAAATAGACACATCTGACGTTGTGTTCAAACTTTAATTTATAAAGTCTCATCATTTAAAAGTTTACTGTAACCATGGAAACAGACAATCTTCTTCAGATCTCACTGTAAAACTATCTGAGGAAACCGACAGGAAACGTTTTTTTCCCGGTACCTTTGGGTGGTACTTTGCGTCCTCTTCCTGGGCGGAGCTTGAGGGAGAGGGCGTGGCTGACTGACTTCCTGATGATGAAGGGGAACCGTGCGTGAAGGAGCCAACGTGACCGACCTGAGAGCTGAGCTGTGAGAGGGCGCTCATGGGGTGGGCAAGAATCCTGGAAGATGGGTTTAGCATGGGGCTGTGGTGGGCACGGGCGTAATGACTGCCAGACTGCCCGGTAAACGCCGGCATCTAAAGGGTGAGAGAAGGACACTTTACTAGGAGACTCATTTTGAAAGTAAATAACCAATTGAGCCAAAATGAGTTTATAAAGCGTGTTATTTGTGGTGGAAAAATGCTAGTTTCTTCTTTCACCCCTTGAAGCGACAGTCTGATTATACAGCGGGCGGCTAGTTTAGATCACATAAATACACAACTCTGCTCAACTCTTATTGGTACTTTTTATAAACTAGGATTTCCCCGTCAGAAACTGGGATCACTACATTTAAAAGCAGAGCAGATGAACATTTTTATTACGTCAACAACTCCTGATAGCATCACTAAGTGAAATGATCTAAATATTTCTACATATTATCTTTTATCTGCTGTGAAATAAATCATTTCAAATAAACAAATGTTACAAAGAACTTTGTCCAATCATGGCATCTGGCCTTAAAACACAATGACAGGATGTTGAATTAAACATTACACATAAACTATGTATTTGCATACTCTAAACTCTCCACCTTACCTTTAAAATCAAGTTAATTCAAATGAAACACTCATTGTTATTTATCAAAATGTAACAAATGACTTTTTGTCTGACATCATGAACTGCTTTGATGTTTTAACCTCTTCCCTACAGTCACCGCACTCCATTCTGATCTCAAATATGGCTGAGTGTCAATAAAATGCTGTGTGGTGTGAACGTGTCCTCATTCCTCTAAACTGGCTTATAACACAACAGATCACTGATAGATTCTGACAGATAAGCGCTCGTTTACAGTAAGTCATCAACCGCACAAATGTCTGCACGAAATTCAAAGCTTTCACAGAAACCCACAGAGCCATTGGTGTTCGACCCGGAACAATCTAGAAAAAGCCACAGCAGTCACACAGAACCTAATACCAAGTACAGTTTAACCACATAAGACACTCACGTTAGATGAATACATTAAATGTACATCAAATCATATACAGAGTAAATGTTATTCTAAGCAGTCTCTTGTGTTAAATCTGCTTATAGTTACATTTAAAGCTACAATCTTTACCCTTTGTCTCTTTACTGCCACCTCTGTTTGAAACACAAAACTGCAGGTTACTGCATGTATTTATTATTATTTATGTTGAAGTCAAATTAAGCAAAACTGACATTTCTCAGGAATTCAGACCTGAAAGATCAGATTATATATGAACATAAATTACTGCTGTGAATTAGGGTGAGAGAAGGAGTTTTAAACACTGATCTGTCATGTATCTGCCCAATAACTAATTTAGTTTATTCTGAACCTGAAATATTACAGATTACAGCTTTGTTGGTAATTTTGTTTATAATTTGCTAAAAACATGCATTTCTTGTTTCTTGTGAAACACAAAATCATTTGAGGCATTTGTAACACTTGTTTTTTAATGTTTTACTGCGTTTAATTTGTATTGCTGCTGAGAATGTTGTAAGCAGAGGAGACGACTTCAGGAAGTTTTCATTTACACATAAATAAGGATATCAACCAGAAATCAAAAGAAGAAGAAGGAGAGAGAGAGAGAGAGAGAGAGAGAGAGAGATGATGAACTAGCATTTATTAGGACATGCAACATTTATGAGTTGAATTAAACATATCAGCTGCATGTTTTAAAGTGATTCATGAAACGGGGCAGACCGGGGCAGACTGGGGCAGAGCAGGTCCTGGTAAACATTAGCGCAGCGGCTATGTTCTTAGCCAGATCATGTAATTGTGCTAATTAACCTCTTAAGACTTGCTAAGAGATTCAATGTAAAACAAAACGGCTACAAAGAGACAAATGTGGGCAGTACGCTGTAGATATATATATGCATACCAAGTTAACAAGGAACGCTCTCAGAACGCTGGCTAATGTTCTCTAAAAGTTCTCTTAACATTATCAAAAATATTACTATTAAATAGTCAGTGGAACGTTTAAAAAACGCTTTTATAACCAATCGATGTCAACTGATCATTTAAATGACATTAAAACATTACATTTCTAGAATTTTGACAGTGACATTTTTAATATTTGGTTACTTTACATTAGAGAAACGTTTTACATTAGAGAAGCCTTTTGTTTGTGCTGGTAAATCAGACTGGAATATCCAACTATGTGTTTATACAAAAGGAACAAAGAGTTTCTCATCTCTAGTGCTCAACAACCCTCAAAACCGGCCAGAACTGCAGCTCTTACCTCAAATCAAATTTCAGCAACACCATTAGTTCAATTTTCAAATGCAGCAGTAGAGCTTTAATGTTGTAGCTCGCGCGACAGAGAATCCATTAATTTTCCATTTGCCACGCAGTTGCTCTTTAAGGGCTTTCACAAACCAAGAAGCATTGAAAAACCAATTAATCAAACATGAATGGCCTATCATCACGACGGCAACCCCATTTCCATAGCAACCGTTGCCGGCCAAGAGCATCACCCTGTTTTTTAATCTTTGAGAGGTACATTTCTGCTCAACGACACACAAAAGACAGACGACGCGGCCGGCACAGCGAGCGATGCTCATGGAGAGAATTTTCACATTACATTTGCTGTAGAATCTGTGATTGGAGCCATGGTTTGGACAAAAGGTGTCGCCTTGAATTCACAGACACATGCAAAAATCACCAATCTATCATAGTCTAGCTCTCTCTCTCTCTCTCTCTGAATAATTTATAGTATTTGTTTCCGAAGCGCCATTGCTTTGCCCTCATCGTATTTTAAATTCTGAATATCATTTCAGTAGCGTTGACTTGAATTATTGCTCCATTTCTTGTTAGATGGACTAGCAAGTTTCCAGCGAGTGAAAAGACAGAGTTAAAGTTAACACTGAGAACACCCAGCCAACGGGAACATTTTCTAACAGTTATATTGAAATGATCAAAAATGTTAGTAATATTAATAAAACCCTTAGTGGGCAATAAGTGGAGGGTTTAAAAAGCTTACACAGGTAAAATAACGTTTATTACTAACATAAATGTTATGGAAACGTTCTTACAACCTAGAATTGTTAGCTGGGTAGACAAGCACAAAAACACTGATTTAACGGTTTCTTTTCTCAAATTACTCAGGAAAATACTGAGTTTCTCAGGTGAAACACTCTCATCATTATCTACTGTCTTCAGAGTTTTGTTTATAGAGCGTTGCTGTACTGTTCCATTATAGTTCTCATCTGTACAAACCTACTTTCTCACATTACAAACCATTCCTCTCATATTTCACATTAAATAAGCAATTTCTAAGCGAACAATTCGGTAAACGAATGAGCGTTTGTGCGAGCGTGCCCAGTCCTGTTATTCCAAACCACATTTGCTTTCAATTTATTTGGAGTCACGGTTATAATCAAAATAATAAAGACGCGCACCTTCTGCAAACGGCTTCTCTCTGTACCGTCAATTTAGACAGAGCAATCGCATGAATCGTTAAACAAACAATCTATTGTCTGCTGGCTGCTTACTGCACATTCAGATGACATATTGAATATTTGTTTTTATTGCTGTCTGTTTACAGATGTCTCCACACTGAGGAAAGATGGAGAGAGACCGAGTCTGAGAGAGACTGAAAGAGAGAGAGCAACTGATCAATAAGGAATATGAAGAGATTTAAGACTGAAAAGAGAGAGAGGAGGAGTGAGAGAAAGAGAGAGATGAGAGAGTCTGAGGAAATATGAGGCAGGCTGGATTGCTCTACAAACATTATACAGTATAGAGTCTCACAAAGGTTACCGGTTGCCATAGGTACAGTATGCTAATTGCTATATGATATAATAGTTGGTGGTGGGGCGTCTGGGGTGGGCGGCGTGACCACTTATACTGTGTAATGTGGTAACCAGTACAGGCTGACATACCATTTCTACCATTATATATATATATTCCATGCTATACTGTACTATATATATAATGTACATGCAAGGCAAGGCTATTAAATACAAAACAGAAAATTAATTCAGCTATAAAGCATATCTGGATTATCCAAAACGGGTATTAGCAAAGAAATATTAAATATATTTTTAATAAAAATGACATCTGATACGTTCTTGTTGAATATATACAAACACCAACACACACATTTTAAAATAGCACCTAGCTTCACCTCACATCTCTCTCTCACACACACACACACACACACACACACACACACACTCACACACAGGATACTGTTAATTTAACAGTCTTTCTGTTTGCAATGAAAGCACTGGAAACTTCATTTCCTGTCCTCCGCTTATACCTTGCGTTTTTTTGCGCTTGCTGTATATCAAAGCTGAACAAAATCTAAATAACAACCTCCATCCAATCACAGGCGTGTGAGATCTCTGAATGCCTTTGTTACTATGATTCTGTGAAGCCTCCACACACACGGTTACATTCAGAGCCTGAGCTGTGATTGGTCAAATCTTTTTCCGCTATTACAACTGAGCAACGCTATAAATCTGAGGTCATTTTCTCAATTGAAATTCATAATGTATGCACACCGCTGTCTTTTATATCATGCTATTAAATACAGTAGATAAATCTAATGTATCATTTTCTTCTGCAGTGAATTGTGTTATTGCATAATGTGGCGTTTGGTGACTGAAAAAGTTTGAGCTGCGCAAAAAATCTGCCATTTAAAAACTTCTGAGCTTGTCTTCAGTAAAACGGTCCGAAATGTTTTAACAGTGTTTTACATACATTATCATACATTATCAGTACAGACTGCTCTGCAGAAACATTAAATTACAGCCGTAAGTAAAATAATGTACAGGAATTATCACATATCAATCATATAGGTGGAGTTGTTTTAACCCACAGCTACACTTACCTATACAGGTAATAGGTTATAGGTTAATTTAACCCAGCTGTTGGGATTGTCCATATTTTACCTATGAGCCAGTATATTATTTTAACTATGAGTTTAAACATTTCAGCACTTAAGTGAGTAAATTCAGAACATATAATACAACATATACAACATACTACAACATTGTTTTTTGTGAAAGCATAAAATATGACTATATTTACATTTTCATATTATTAAACTGTGCTGTTTTGTAACTATTGTGTAAAGTTACAGACTGTGTACTGTACATTTGTTTTATACATTTTGTATCCCACAATGCAATGCACTCGACTCTCCATTTAACGGGTAAATGGCCACCAAAAACAAATTATGCAAGAAAACACAATAATAATAATAATAATAAACATCAAATTTAAAAACCAACATTGTCTGTTTTTCTATTAAGTGTATGTCAAAGTAATTTTTTGTATTTTTATAGCTGTAATATATTTTAATGGGCGACTCCAGGGCATTTGTGTGAAATCTAATGTAAAGTCTAATGTAAATATAATGTGAATATAATGTAAATATACAATTAAGTCTAATGTGAATATAATGTAAATATAAAATTAAGTCTAATGTAAATATAAAATTAAGTCTAATGTAAATATAATGTAAATATACAGTGTAATGTAAATATAATGTAAATATACAGTGTAATGTAAATATAATGTAAATATACAGTGTAATGTAAATATAAAATGAAGTCTAATGTAAATATACAGTGTAATGTAAATATAATGTAAATATACAGTGTAATGTAAATATAATGTAAATATACAGTTAAGTCTAATGTAAAGTCTAATGTTAAATGCAGGTCCTGAAGTCACTGTTCCAGGTGTATCACAGGTACAGTCTCTCTCTCTCTCTCTCTCTCTCTGATTGGAGACATCTTGTTGAGAGTGATGGCTCACTCTGCTCAGGTTTGCAGTTGCTATTGTAAAATCACAGAGCGGTTAATTGAAACAAATGACTATAATAATAGAACATTATCCCCGCAGGCCCGCGGGCACGGCAGCTTTAATTAGCCTCGCGCCGGAGACCGATCTCTCTCGCTCTCGCTGTAAACACCACGGGCAGGAAGGGGAGGGGAGGTTTCAGCGCGGTTTGCCCTCGCCGCGACTCCTTGTTCTCCTCGAGGGCAGAACATGAAAACCCAGCGCCTCTCTTCACCTCCCTCTTTCTTCTGCGCTCCATCTCCGCCACTCTGAATTACAGCGTGCCCACGGGGGTCATTTATAACACGCCTCCCAGCGCTAATAAGGGGACCAATTTATAAATCAAGCGCTGGTTAAATCTGTAAGCAAACGGAACCTGTCGTCTCCTAAGACGAGCGAGTTTCATCTCGGAGAGCGAGCGCGAGGACACCGGCCTGTGTGTGTAAATGAAGGACGGTTACAAAACGCTGGTCTCTGAACTGCAAACTGAACTAAAACCTACACACACACACATTACAGAGCAAAGCCCAGCACACACTCCCTCATCTGTCACATCACTGAAGATGTTTGATGTCATCACGTCTAACAGCCCACAGCACATAAACATCTCAGTTGTTTCTGTTAGACATCAACAGTATTCAACATGTAAGCTGAGAAATTCTCACAGTTCAAGTTGTGTGAATTTTTCTATTAGATACTTAAAAACTAAAAAAACTATTTAAAATGCTATTTTAAATGTTCTTGCAATGTTCAAACATCTATGATTTTTCTGCAATCAAATATAATAGAAACTCATATATAATATTTCTCATCAAATTCTCACAGGACAAAGATTCTGCCCTATATCCACATTATCAATAGGGATTATTTTAGCTCTTCTGAGAATCAGAGATATTGTTCAGGAATTCACAACATCCAGTCATGAATGAAAACACAACTAAAAACCACAGACTCATTTCATGGTTTTTACCATCAGCAGCATTATTGAGAGCTGGAGAAAATCACTTGATTGGCTCTTTATTAGACAGCAGAGACAGTTTATTGTGTTATGCTCTGTTTCAATTAACTCTGATGTAAATGTGAGGCAGTAGAGACCCACAGAAAGCGTCTCTGGAGGAGACAGTGAGAGGATCTGATGAGCAGAACATGCTGGAGTCTTTCATGAGTGTCATGATGGAAGCATAGATGCTCCATAGATGTTCAGATGTTCATCACATCTTCACAGGGTTGGGTCAGAAACACAAACCAGCTTAACAGTGTTGGTGTTTCTCAAACACCAACTGAGAGAAAAACATGTTTTCTCTCAGACTTACAATGTGAACAAGACAAAAACAAGCAAGACAAACTACAAGCTAACGTCTGATGTTTTCTTCCAGCTAGCTGAATGTTTGAAGAACAGTGGCTTACGTTCTGTAAATGTTATCTAACAGTTGTGAAATAAGTTGCTGCAGTAATGTTTGTGGAACGTTTTAATGCTGAGTTATATATTAAAAATATTATTCATAAGTTGTTAGTGAAATGTTTTAAAAACTATGTGGATTTAAAGATATTTTGAAAATGTTAAAGTAACCAAGCAATGTTCCTAGAACATTCAAAATAATGTTGCTACTAATAAAAACGTTAGGGAAACGTTCTTACAATCTAAACCTTAAACAGCTAAACGGCTACTTCCACCTAATGCTAGTGCACATACAGCAACAGTTAAAACCAGCAAACGGCCCCTTAAAAGGTAGCTAGACAACAAGTGATCTCAGGAGGGTTTGGAACAGATCTCACATTTCCAGCCGGATCTCTTTCAGTCTCTTGTTTCAGCCGAGCAGCTTTGAGAGCCGTTTGACATGACAGCTCTGAAATGACTTCAGAGGAGGAGAAACGGTCGAATCAACACATGGAACAGACAGAAATACGGAGGATTTGGTCTACAGCTAATGAGAGGAGTTACTGCCCTCACAACTGACACCACACACTCACAACACACTGCAGGGTGTCGAGGCAACAATTAGCTTCATTTATGGGTGATTAGCAAATGTGTTAATGTTTCACACATGCTCTGCACGTGTTACTGACAGCGAAGCGGCTTTTCTGAACCCCTGCTAGCTCAGATACATGTTATATTTTACACATCTGTGCTGAGGACATTGGTGAGCCATTAACTTGTTAACAGGTTACTGGCTCAACCAATAAACCTGAAATAAACAGGACAGAAGAAAACAACATTTACAGGTTAATTCCAAAAAGTCTCCATTTCTAAGTTAATAATAAATCAGTGATTATTTCAAAATTCTCCTGCACAGAATCAAAGCTGGCATATACAGTATATAACTCCATTTAGTCTCTTGAGACATAAAAGAGAAACCTTTGAGCAACAGTACGTCCCCACAGCAGATTCCTGCAGTTTCCAAACACACAGCCCCACATTCCTCTGTCATCTCACACAGAGCTGAAAATGAGCCTCACTCAGCTGATGTGAAGAGATACAGCGTTTCACAATACGGACGTGATTTCATGCTTTGATAAGATATGGAAGGCGGTGACAAAATGAGATACATAAAACAGGCCTGTATCTGCAGCAGTTACTGCCGTACGAGACAGCCGTCTCGCTGGCCTGTTTCTCTGCCTCTGATAAGAACATTGTGGATGTTTTATAGATATGCTGACTTCAAATCTAATCACTTTGTTTCCAAGCAACAGCTAATGTCCTTCCAATACCGGCGTTCCTTTCTCAGTAAACAGGAAGACGATTAAAACAGAACAAAACAAAACCGCTGATGACAGCACTAAACTCTCTCAGAATTACTCATTTCTGGAAGCACAATTCTTGTTCTTGTGCACATAGTTTTTCTGTCAACCAAACAAATTTTTATTTATATGTAAATGGAAAATGCTTTTATCATTTACTCACCCTCATGTTGTTCTGAACTATGCAACTGAACCTTTTTATTTTACTTCTGAGGAACACAATTTGTTATTTTATATCTTGATAACCAAAAAAACAGAACAGTGGCACCCATTGACCACTAAACACACACAAAACCACTGAGGCATTTCTTAAAATATCTTCTTCTGTTTCACAAAAACACAGGTTTGGAACAACACGAGTAAATGATGGGTAAATTTGAATGAATCTCTTTAAATGATGTTTGTAGACAGGCATGAGTATTTATGCCTGTATCAGTATCATAAACACATCTATTAAAGTTTCTCCACCTAACTTTTATTATTTATTTTACTGTGAATAATAACTTGGAAATGGAAAAATAATTGTGTTGGCAGACAGCCGTGTATCTTCCTCAACACGCACGATCTCTCTACCACCAGGGTTTGTAACTGGGGCTTTAATTTAGATTTGATGTTAAATGTATCAGGAATCTGTTTCTGCAGTACCGGCCATGATGTGTCACCTGCCGTAACCCCACAAACCTTCACACAACCTCCTGCAGCAGCCACACTGATTTAACAGCGGTAGAGTAACACTGTGTAAATTAAGCTCAGATTAGCAGAACTCTCACCCTGCTGGACTTTATTACAGGAGATAACTTCTCATTTGAAAAATAAAACAGATTTTTTCATCGCCCATGTTTTGAAATAATGAAACTGGAAAATAACTTCTATTTCTTTAAAACATTTCTCAATATACAAGCCCGCTTTCATATCATATTGCGCAGGAGAAAATAAGGCACCTTCTCCCGAGAGATAATAAAAGAATTGAATTTTTCCTTATCGGCCCGGTCATCTATTTTTCCTCGGAATGCTATTACTCGCTGCCTGCGGTTGCTAGGCAACAGGAAATATTAATAGGGGCTTTTATTCGGATGGCTTTCACAGCACAGCACTAAAAGCAGAAGTAGAAACACGAATGTGTTACATAAATCTTTAGCTCTCCTCCGGCTCCTCAGACTCTGTGTTTGCCTCCTGATTTATCGCACTTTCCCCTCATTTATGGGAAACAGCGGCGTGAAATAAGAAAATGGTACATTAACCTGAAGGACTACTTGAAAATAAATAATCGCAAAGGTGAAAAGAAAGCTGTTTAAAAACCAAGGGGGTTCTCTCATTCTCTCTCTTTCTCATTTTCTCTCTCCCTCTCTCTCATTCCTTCTCTCTGTTCTAATCTTTGTTTTTTCTGAGGCCAGATTTCACAGGCCCTTTCGAACAGCCGAATGTTTTCTCCGTTTTTGCCAGATCCATCAATCATCGGTGTAATATTCCTAACAGGAAATGCATTCTCTTACGCTCTCTGAACTGAGATGGAGAGAAGGAAAATAAAAGATATTAATAGTTCTATAAAGCATTTCCTCTACAAATGTAATTCCTGAATTGTGGCGTGATGCAAATATCTTTCACTTCACACTGATAAATCGACGCTGTGTTTCATATGTTTGGACAAATCACGACAGCCTTGTGTTTCTTTTCCATGTGTTTTTTATAAAGGCATATTTAACTTAACCAAAGGCATAAACCATCTCTGTGGGCATTTATATGGAAAACCTGGGCAGAATTCAACAAAAATACATTTGATTAAAGCTGTTGGAGGCCTAGCGTCTGCAAATAGCCTCTGAGTTTGGGCAGGCCGTCATCTTCAGTCTATTTCTGGATCAGAACCGGCCGCAGTCCGGGTCATTCCAGCAGTAAACTACATTCACAGGTCTAGCTGCTAGTGAGTGCTAGTGATGTGCACTACTGAGTGAATGCTTTGAGAATAATATAGAGATGGTCCCAAAAATATAAAACAAATACAGATTATATTCTCAGCACATAAAGTTTACAAATAAATTTAAATAAAATCTCTGTTGTTCTGTAACACACATGAAACATACAGCTGAAATACTGAAGTTTTTATAGCTCAATTTCTGTAAAATAATTTGCTACCGTGAATTTAATGATGATATTTCTCCACTCACAGGAAGTTTTATCTCCTCTCAGCGCCTCTCTGATGCCCCTCAGACACACGAACCATTAACATTATCCTTATATTCAGACCAAATGTTTCTTTACCTCAGAATATACATAAATAAACTCTGATGACTTTAACTAGTGATGTTACATGAACGTTAAGAGACTTTCAACCAGCGTAGCAATAAATGTTTCTGGAAACAATCGCCCACCATACAGCTGACTGACACAACCGACTAGCTTAGCTAAGCTGCAGCTTCTCTTCTGAGAGATTTGTACAGTAAAGTGAAGCGGTCAGGTGAAATTGATTAGATTGGCACTACAGTGGATATTAAATATCACAGCTACAGTACAATGCTGTGACAGCAGTACATTACAGAGCAGAGTGATTGGTGAACGAGAGAGAGAGAGAGAGAGAGAGAGAGAGAGCTTGTGTTCCTGTGGAATACCTGATACCCTCAGAACTATATCCAGGCTGTTAGCTGCCGGCCAAATGCTTTCAATGGTAAACGCTGAATTTCATGGGAATATCATGTGGCCGTCTGAACATCTCATTTAATACGCTTGTTTAGCTTCATTAACACTCACAAACATAATCACCAATGTAGAAATCTTAAAACAACAACAATGTCAAGGAACAACATTTGATTTTTACATTTTATTGTAAATTGACAATGGTTGCTAGGGTGTTGCTATTCGGTTGCTAAGGTGTCCTGAGTAGTTGCTAGGGCATTGCTAAGGCGTTCATAGACAGACAGACTGATAAACAGACAGAGACAGATCTCTCTCTCGCTCTCTCTTCTATCTGTGCTCTATCAATTCCTCTCTATGAATCTCCATCTCTTCTCTCTGTCAGTGTCTCTCGGCCGCTCTAATGAGAAAAGATCTGCTCTGCCTCTCTGCTCAGGAAGATGAAACCTAATGGCTTTTTCTCTCTTCTCTCTTCTGCCCTGACGTCCT
>JBAJNP010011787.1:0-14261 GCA_036877545.1 Yasuhikotakia modesta | reverse complement strand
TGTGTTTATTCAGTTGAATTCTGATCAAGCAGCGATACTCACTCTACCATCCCTAGCTCACCTTTGCACAAACACCTTTTTTTGCTCTCCTATTTTGTCTTCTTGCTTTTGTCTTTTTTGTCATCTTTTTTACATAAACGCCTCTCCTGTGTGTGACTGGGAGCTGGGTACACTTTGATGTCCTATTATCCTGTTTTTTGGAAAAGCAGTAGAGACACAAATCCCATGTTTATTTGCTGTGAGAAACATTTGATATGTCGGATAAATGTATAGAAGATAAAATTAGCGTGGCATGAAAAATAGATTGTTTGATCAATTGCTGTATTATTGACTATTATTGTAAAAATAGATCTATTGAAATAAACATATATAACATAAACAAACATAAAAATAAATATATCCATCTATAGACCAACATTTGGTTTAAATGTAGCCAGGCTGTACTGAATGACAGCTTTATTTAACTTTCTGAAGCCCTATTTCTCCTTCTGAAATATTTAAATGTTTATTTAATGTTCATTGCCTGTAATGAAGAGAATCCCGCATTCTGGCAGCGGTCGTAAACATTAAACCTTATATAAGATTTATGGAAAATAAAACGGCTCATGTAATATTTAGTTTGGGCTCCTAATGTTGA
Source organism: Yasuhikotakia modesta (assembly GCA_036877545.1). Taxonomy (NCBI): domain Eukaryota; kingdom Metazoa; phylum Chordata; class Actinopteri; order Cypriniformes; family Botiidae; genus Yasuhikotakia; species Yasuhikotakia modesta. The sequence continues at coordinate 13,624 of JBAJNP010011787.1, read as the reverse complement.
CCAACGTTTTCTGAATGTTACGCATCTCTTTTCTGAAAACACATAAACTGTAAAGCAGCAGTTTAACACTGAGCTATTTTGTAACCTGTTTGAGGAAACTGTCATTTGCTGTCTGGTCATTGTATTGTGTAAGGATCACAGAAATGCATCTGTGAAGGACATCAGTGTGTGTGTGTGTGTGTGTGTGTGTGTTTGGTTTCTGTGGTAAAACTGTACTCACAGTAGGCACTCTAAACTGCGTTTGACCCCCAGAGTCTGGTTTGTTGGACCAGTGTGATCTCTCCAAACTGCCTGGGTGTGGTTTGTCTAGCTGTGCTCTGACCCGCTTGAACAAGTGATCACAAGTGTGATTGCAAACCATCCCAGAGCACAGAACCGCTGTCGTTATGACAACAAACACCTTCTGTTTACATTAGTGCTTGAATAAAAACACATTTTAACTATTTTGCTTGGTACTGTACAGGGCAGCCGTGCCTAGCTGAGTTCACCCTAAATCAGTGTTTCTATAAATAAACCTGCTCTTTCATACCAAATAACAGTCACAGCAAAGTCAATGTTTTCATTTCTGCTTTTTACAGTATTATTAAAGAAAAATCATTCCACATCTATTAAGAAAACTATTTGGATTGTAAACTAAGAGGACATTTATTTAACTTGAAGTTCAGATGTTGGGACTTCCTCCAGGCTGAGTCAAACTGCTGTCATGAAACAGCAGAAACAGACCCAGATATTTAACCTTTTATTCTGAGCTTTGTGTAGCTGTTGGAAAGAAGCAACCCGGCACTTTGTGGCCACTTTAGGATCTCATTTGACTCCACAGCTGAGCTTTAACCCTTTAGTAATGTTATACTTCATAGACCTCACACTAGTCATATAAACACACATTCATTCTAATAATATGATATTAAAATATATGTCTGTCATTTACGAATACACATAACTTACACCTGTGTTATGGTGCCTGTTATTTATGAATTTTTGGAGCTCTTTCATTACAGTTTCCATCATTCCCATCCACAAGGAACTTTCCTCAAGGTTTACACACATTACAATAATATGTTACACCACTGGCCTAAATAAAAAAGATCAGAACTTCATTAAATCTGTCATATTCACCCTTCTGTCAGGCTTTAATGTCAACATTAATCAACATGATCTTGTTTGCTTCCTAAATGCCTGTTCCTGGTATTTTTGTGTATTATTCGTCTGTGGTTTTACTACAAATGTTTGTCTTCATCTTTCATCAGCGTGTAATAACTTTTCTCTGCCTCTGAAACTACTTAGATTTCAGTTAGCATCACATATCTGTCTATCCTTATCAGTTGCTAGCCTTCAACCTCCTGTCACTATTCTGGTACATAACACCCACTTTTTACCATCCCATCAATTCCTGAAGCGCTAAAGTATATCCTGCCCTACATTTTAAATATCCTTCACTCTGAGATACGTTGGCCTTAAATACCTTTGAAGAAACTGTATTTTTGGAGAATAATGAGCCCTTGTGAAGAAAAAGAGCAGGAACATTTATTCAGCAAGTTAATAGAGTCTGGTTTTTGTGTTGTCTGTAAGGGTGCCCTCACATGCTTCTCATGCGACCCCGCAGAACCACATATTTTCTGTTTTGGTTTGACTTCACCTTAAAACTGCAGATCTGTTGTTTGGTGGTGTCTCAGTTTTGGGCTTGGGGTGTTTGGTGGAACATAATTGAGAGCACAGAAGATAACTGAGAGCACAGAAGATAATTAAGCATCTGTTTGGTCTCCCCTGAGCTCATTGTGTTCTCACTGAGATCCTGTGAGGTGTGTAACGGGCAAATACAGGTCATAAGTCAGATGAGAGCAATATGACTGGCTCATTATCTTATTCATGGATTATTATTCCCACAAAATGTCTGCAAATCTGCCTAACACATTTTAAAACTTGTGGAAATGACCAACCCACTTCGTTCAGCCCAACTACCTAAAGATCAATCATTGTTGTAAGTACACCTGAGATTGTTGGTTGTTGTTAGTGCATCACAGATGAAAGGAGCACATGTTAGATGTAGATAGTATTCTACACACCAGAATACTTACAGAACATCCTTCACTAATGGTGAATTTCTCATTCATTTCCAATTAAAGTTCAGGAATTAGGATGCAGTCAATTCTGCTGTTCTGTTTGGTAGAACTGATTTTATAAACAAAAGGACCTGGAACGCGAGTTTACATGACAGAAGAAAACCCAAACACAGAGAGGAGACTTTGCCCCCTTGTTTTAGACATCAAGCACTTGCCACTGGTGTACAGAAAGTGACACCAATGGGCAAGGAGGGGCTGTACTGGCACAGATAACTCCAGGGACTGAAAACAAGAGGAGATGGAGTGAGAATATAGGACGGACCCAAGAAAGAAAACCTGCTTTGAGACGTGGTGGCATGAAATTGCAGACAGAATAAATAGATACGAGAGAGAAGAGTGACATTTGACATGATATTCAGACAGGTTACTTTCTTCATGTATGGCAGACAAAAGCATAAAACAGAATATGGGCAAATTCTTGAGTGAAATTGGAAAAGGCTGCTGGCTAATAATAGAGAATAAATGATGCATTGTTGAAACTTTATATAAAGCAGACAGCAGGAAGGACACACAGGGGAGGGAGAAAGTTTAGATGTGATAAATGCATGAGAACAAGCCGGTCAGTCTTCAGGAAGGTCTGATGCCGTTGCAGTGACTATGAAATTAGTGTATGAATAGGACAGGCAAAGGATAATAGCTAAGACGAAGACAAATATCTTGTAGAGATACAGTCAAAAGATGCATCATGATGTGTGATCCATCAATCCTCCAATACTTGTGGCATTAAACACAACAACAGCATTGATCACTGGAGTGTCGCTCTCTGCATTTATTGGCAATAATTGTTTACACATTGCATGGAAGACTTTGACCTGTGCAATACTGTGAAAGCTGTTGCTGTAGTTGGCACGGCTGAGATGTGGCAGACCTAATTTACCATATTTGGCTCCAGCGTGTTTTTGATGGGCTGCCAGTGTGGTATTGACTGGGGTTGCATTGGCGAGGTCTGCTTTTTTTGTTTAGATTTTGTTTACAGATTGTCTGCTGTTTATAAAGATGCCATTGTACTTGGTTTCATGCGGTGCTGGGCAAATTCCTATTTTAAGCAAACCAGCGCTCCAAAGTTTTAGTGGAATGTCTATTGGTTACAGAACATGCCTAAACTGTTGATCAAGAAACATTTATTGCAAATTCATTGCAGTGATTGTCTGTGCGTCGCACGGAAATCGTAATGTTATAGAAGCCATTATTGTTGGCACTGCTTGGATGTGATAGATCTAATTTAAAATATATTTGGTCTAGAGTGTTTATTGGTGGCTGGCAATATGGTATTGATTTGGGTCACATTCTTTATCGGTCTGATCTCTATGATTTGTCTACTGCTGTGTTGTACCAGGGCTCAGAATTTTCCATGAAATGGCCACATTTGAGTTTTGACATTTGTGCTGTCAAAAAATTGTGCATTTGAGTTGAAATTACAGAGGACAATTAGTTCAGTTTTTAAGCGCATTTAAAAGGAACTCCACAATCGAGTCAAGTCTTGCTGGTGCTTCAAGCCAATGTAATGTTTTCAGAGTAGATGTGGAGTGGACCACAAAGGTTCAGAGACCCTGCGTGTGGGAACTTGCCAGAGCAGCAGAATGCTGCAGCCGTAAAAATGACAGCAATGCAAAGCAAGGTCCAAAAATCTGGGCTGGAGTTTCTCACTGCTTTTGTTTTTGTTATGACTGCTTTCTAAAGCTCTGGAATCCCTAATCAGGGACACAAGGTACTTTGTAGAGCTTGCTTTTTTCAAATTGGTATGTGCAAACATCAAAGTCTCCCACAACACAACAAATACTCATTTGCATACACAAACACACACAGTCATATGAGAACTTCACTGCTTTTAGTTCCTGCGCCCTCACCACCTCATTACCTACATTTTATAATTGGTGTTGCCTCCTAATTGGCCTCCACACGGTGTGTTGCATGTTAAAACCGTAACCGAACGATCTACTCACTGGTGTCGCTGCCCTGCCATGACCTAATTATTAAGAGCTCTTATAAATGTACCTCCGTATCCAGAAGAAGTGAACGTGTGCCATGAAACTTCACTAAGAAAAATGTTGCTCATTACAAATTTACCGCAATCTAATTTGGAAAACCATTGGCGGCGAGACGGAGACAATTTGTGGATTGATGAGTTTGTTTTGGAGTGTGTGAAGGTGTTTGGTGTGTACTTATGTTTGTGTGTGTGTGTTTGTCTGTGTGTGTGTACTGATGTGTGTGTGTGTGTGATGCTCATTTGTTTTGACCTCGGGTCCCATTGACCAGACTATTATCAGTGCTTGTAGCGGTTTCCTGCTGAGCAGCAGGACAGCGTGTATAAATCAAAGTGAGCAATTGAACCTTTAAACGGCAGATGGGGACAGAAAGATGGTAATGTCAAGTTTCCCCCAAAATTGTTGTAACATTTATTTGGGTCAGAGCACTGGCCATCTTCAGCTGTTCCTCTGCAGACCGCTGGAAGGGCATCTAACAGTCTGCAAATAAACTCCTCTCCAAACCCTTGGCTTGCGTTGCATGGTTAAATGCATGCATGCATTCTTCCTAGTCTTTAGTGTGTACACTTGTACACTGTTTGTGTGCCGGTGACAGTGAATTTTACAGACATTTTCAGACAGTTAATTTCCAATTAGTGTCATGTCTTTAGTTCTAAATTTGCAGAAATACTAACAACCATAACACGCATTATGCTGACATTTTAGTACAATCCTTGGCCCCTGAACACAAAGTGTAAGTTCTTTCCATCCCAGTAGAAACGGAACAGTGACTGGAGGCATCGAGGTGCACTTTAAAACTTTCCACATTTGTCCTGATTTACACTGACAGAGAGAAAGGAACATTGGCTTTTTCCGTGAAGATCTTCATAGACATCCAGATCCAATTCTGTGAGGGAGAGGAGAGGACATGAAAAGAGCAAAACATTGACCCATTTTTGGCCTCTCCACTCAATGGAAAGTTCTTCCCCATAGTTGATGTAGTTAAAAAAGTAATAATATGTATGAGGCTCGATGTGAAAGCAGCACAAATAGTCCCGTCAAAAATGTCGGCATCAAGGAATGAATATGCTATGCAAATAGCCTCTGTCAGCGGAGGCAACAACACACAGCCTCATTTATTGCAACTGCATGTGGCAGCAATGTTTTTTCTTTATGTAACAAGATCAACAAAAGCCGTGAGCTTAACATGCTAAGTTGCATACAAAACTCTGATATAATGAGTCTTTTAATCAAATCTATTACAGTCCATTTCAGCTTAAAGGGACTGTTAGCCCAAAAATGAAAACTCATTTAGGAGATATTTCAATGAAAATCGTTGCTGCTCTTTTTTTCCAAACAATGACGATGAATTGTGGCTGAGGATAAGAAAGCCATTCTTAATATTCAAACATCTATGTTTTTGAGTAAAATATATGTTTTCAGATGAGCACAGGTGGTGAAGCTTTGTAGATAAATCATAAGTTAGAAAATGATTTGGTTATAGATATGGTTGCATTTCAGGAAGCTGTGGATCAAAATTGGAAAAGGCAGCAGCATATAAAGGCACATATGAGCAAACTCAGCAGAAATGAATCACTGCCACTGTAAATGTATATATCACATCATGTTTTTGTTGCTGGAAACACTGTAAAATGTCAGTAAACTGTAACTGTAAAACTTGACATAAACTTGACTTTAACTTGAGCAACAGTGACTTATGACTTGACTTGCACTAAAGCACAATGACTTGGCAAGTCATGTTACACCTTCTAAACCCAAACATGAAATCTAAATAATTTTTATTCCAGCTTTCAGACATTTACATAAGGACTATGTGTGCACTAAGCTCCATGCAGAAATAGTTTGCTGAGTCTGGTGTGGAAGTTTGATTGGTCTGCACAAAGCCCAGACCTGGACCCCATTGAACAGCTTTGGGATAAATGGGAAAGCCAACTGAGAGCCAGTTCCCTCGCCTTACATCAGTGCCTGACCTCACGGATATCTTGTGTTTAAACAGGAGAAAATCACTGACAGCCATGGTTCCTATTATCTAGTGCAGAGGCTTCCCAGAGGAGTGGAAGCCAAGAGGGAGGACCAATGACGCTCTTCTCTCTTCCTGATATATGTTTCTCTGGAGCGGGAATCCATGGGAAGTGGTGAAAAACTCCCAGAAAACTGTTATTTGTGTTTTTTTACTGTCTTTCCACTTAAAATAAATGATGATCTATTCCAGGCAATTAGAGTGAGAAAGTGAGCGATCGATATTAGATGGTGTGAATAACCGGGAGTCTTTGTGCGACTGGAAAGCACTTTGTAATCAATTAGGCTCCACAAAGGCCATTTGACTCAACTCACATTCACAATACTTGACTTTTCCCTTTTTCTCAGTGAGGACAACAGAGTTAAATAGAAATTAAGGTCTAAAAGGAAAATAAATCTTAGCAGGTTTTGTTTGTTTGCATATTCTGTATAGTTTGTCTACTTTATAGTAGACAAACTTGTATCCAACGTCTCTTATAAATGCAAATACCCCTCTAGTGTTGAGTGACTTCACAGAAACCCTTTTGCGTAAACAAAAGCGATGCTTGCTGTCAGAGACATGGAACATTCTTGGCTCAATAAAAACAGTGAAAAAATATATTACATTCCTTAATCAAATTCCATCACCGGCTTTTCAGTCCACCATCCATGCCCTCTTTTCATAATAGGACCTTTGCATGGCAATGGAAAAATGTATTAAATTCCTCTAGGTCAGCATGAAAAATGAAGACCTCTATAATAATTCACTGCTGATATTTTTTACTTTTGAGCTTTACCTAATGAAATAACCTTGAGAATGTGAAAAATTATTATTCTTGATCTAGCTTTTTTATTTTATATATTAAGGTCAGGCAATGGAGAATTATTGCAATTAAATGTGCAACGCTTGCAGCTGCTTTGAATGGATGTTCCAGTGTGTTCGGCGAATACATTTAGTTGCTTTTGTGTGAACATGATGGACCATTAAGGTACCTTAATACTGAACTGATTAGGACCTGAAAAGGCCTGATTGGTGCTGAAAAGTGGTACATGAATATTCGCTCCCTAGGAAAACTACACGCAATGCTGCATTGCATAATGCTAATAAGAACAGTTTTTGTTCTTCTGGTTGTAAAACATGAGTGTCAAACAGCAAGAACTTGACCTAAATATCCTCATTGAGGTCATTGTGATGCACATCCATGGAAGAAAAGGATAATAAGTTGACATGAAACAAACACGTCTTCAGAGTGCTGCAATCTGCACAGGTGTTTGTCAGAAAGAATGATGCTATCATTTACATTTATTCATTTGGCCGATGCTTTTATTTAAATCAACATACAGTAAATTCAATGTATACAATTTTTATCAGCCATTACAATTAAAGTGCTCTCTTTTAAGGGCACATGAAGATAATGGGGGCTTGCAGGTCTAGTTGAGCAATGAAACCACAGGAGCAAGACATCCTCAAAGCGATAGATGAGGTCTTCTCAGAATGCCACCGGGTCAAAGATTTGTCTCTCCAGGTGGTCCGTGCCATCAGTCCTTCTGTGTTTGCCATGGAGATGCAAGGTCTTCAGGAAAGCATGTTCTGGGAGGCATGAGAGACTTTCAGACAGATTTCTTCCCTGCTGTGCTCAAAAGTGGAGCTTAAGTTGGAGCACAGCATGGAAGAAACTTGACAAACTGTACATACATTCCAGGGCCTATGAATGTGGAAGCAAACTTATTGTCCAGACCGACTGCGATGCATGTGAGGTGGAAACTCCACCCAGATAGGAGTCAAAAAAATCTGGGAAAGGTTTTGTGAACTGAAGGTGGACCTCTTGTGTCTCAGGAAATGACACAATGTCTACTTCCTCCAGCCCCCCTGGTTCTGGATGCCATGGCCCATACTTTTCCCAGACTGCATCTTTACAAATTTTACTTTGTTGGTTGACAAAGTTTGGCTTTCAAATTTAATATCCTTTCTCAACGGCTTAATGTGGATGATTCCAGTCAGGACAGATCTTCAGCTGTTGCTATGGTCACTGCTTTTTGCTCTGTATTTTATCCACACGTGAAATAATCAGGAATTGCTCCTAAAACTTGGCAATGTATATGTGACCTTTGTTGATGTTTGTTGTAGAAGGATGTCTGTGATTGTGTGTTTGCAGGGTAAAGTGACATTTTTGCCTTATTTGAGTACTGGAATTGTTTTACTGTATTTTCCTGTCAGATTCATCTATAGAGCAGATATTCATTTAGCATGATTGCTATTAGCGCATGTTCGCTAGTGGCCCCGGGAGTATCAATAACAGTCAGATGTAATAATCTCTATCAGACTTTTAAGTTGTACACATCTCTGTGCTGTCAATGAAAAAACAAATTGGAAAAGAAAGCACCATCTATCTCACACAGAACAGCATCCTCTGCCTCACACAGAACAGCACCCTCTGCCTCACACAGAACAGCACCCTCTGCCTCACACAGAACTGCTTTTCTCCTACAGGACAAAGCCTGTCAAGCTGCAAAGATACTGTAAAGAATGCAAGATGCATGTGGTTCTGAGCTATTTTGCAAAAACGGACAATATCTTTACAAATGTAAGGTTGAAGCCTGCTAAAAATGGCAATTGTGGATTTTGCCTCTCTTTCTTCTTTGTATTATCTCTGGATTAGTCTCACATAGGCAGCTCAGACCATTGGCTAAACATTATATGGATAAGAGAAGTGTACTACTCTATGCATACTTATATATGCCTATATATATATATATATTTGAAACAGTCAAATATATATATATATATATATATATACTGTATGTATATGATATATATATGATAATATGAGATGGCACACATGCATGGAGTAGTGCACTTCTCATCCAGATTCACCCCAGGGAAGCGCACGAGTGCTAGTTTGCAGCCAGTGGACAAAACATAGCATAATAATGGCTTCAGTCAGAATGCAGATTTGGGTTTTGGCTCATTCTGAGCTTACACTCTTTCTCAGCCCTGCAACCTTTGATGTTACTGCAGTTTGTTGGTTTGTTGATATTGAAGAAACTATTTTTAATTTAGTTTAATAACAGTCATGGTGATGTTTAATGATTCAGCACTGACAAAAGCACTATTGTCATGTTTCACGTTCACTATATTCCAGTGTTACTTGGCTTGTGGGCTGTTTTTCCTGAGTTTGACCTTGCAATATTTTGGTTACCAGCCCAGAGACCTAAAGGCAAGGCTGCAGCAACCACTGGGCAACAGGAGGCAATCGGCTCACCTCTGGGAAGAAATGTTCTGTTTTATCACAGAAAAAATGTCAATCTGTAAAACATTCATCAGTTCAGCCTCAAATGAGAAACGCAGGCGTATGTCTTTGCCATATCCTGCCGCTTCCACCTGCCACCTGTGTGAGATGGGTAATGTATTCCCTATGTCTAGCTTTCAAGCCCAGCTGCATTAAAACACAAAGATGATGGGAAACAAGATTAATGGGAAACGCAGCAAATTTCCATCATCTGTGGTGTGTCAGGACAGCACACTACCCACCTGTTTAATACAACAACAGTCTGGGAAACGGGTTTGCCTCCGCACGTGTCGGGCACGAAATGAGCTGAGCCTGTTAAGAGAGAATAGCTGGTCTGAAAAGTTATCAGCAGCACACATCACCTGTGGTGGACTGATGGCGATGGGCAATTCATCAAATGTTTAACTAGGCTATTTGCTAGCTTGTCATGTTATCTTTGATGCAGACTAAGTTTAGCGGTTTGGTGGTAACAAATCTGCAAATACAATACTCTACGAATACAATACTTTTTTGGTCACTTTGATTTTTCATACGCTCTTGTATGTTTTAGCTGCGCATATGTGCAGGTAGCTTGTGGCAGTTTAAGGATGATCAACAGTGTCTCTTTCTTCCTCAGTTCTGGGATGAATAGAGGACACAGTCTAAATGATTGCGCTTTCCTGCGACTTTGACCATCAGCCTGATGTTTATTTGATTGCAGCCGGTTGTGGCAGAGGTACTGGTGCTCTGATTCTTTTGTTAATGTATGTGTGTGTGTGTGTGTGTGTGTGTGTAAGAAAGTGTCTCTTCTCTCCTGTCTTAATGCATGTGGCCCATTCTTTGAATTCATAAAAGCATGTGGCAGAGGAAGAGAAAGAGTCTGTACAGAGTGCAAGGAAAGATCTGGAGATGTGTTTCTGACCTGTTCTTCACTCTTATCTTGGTAACTACATCAGATGGTTAGTTTTACCCACATCAACACGATACTTCAGTACGAGGATCTGTCAACACCTATTTCTTGTGACCTTTCCTCTGAAATTCTCGAGTGTCACCTACAATGACATTTAAATGATGAAATGTCAGTGAGTGATGGTGAGAGATTGGAATGTCCCTCAGAAATGAGGGTGTCACAGTTTAAAGAAACAGTCAAATTTCTGTTTTCACTCTCATGTTGATTCAAACCATATTTAGTGTGAAAAACGTTTAAACTTGTCTTCACACTTTAAGTTAATAGTGACCATCAGTTCACTATTCAGTTGTTCTAAAATAAGAACAGAAGTCACAACCATCATTCCTCTCAGGAATGTCACGCCGTACAGATGGGAGTTTTTCACCGAACCTTCAAATCAGCAACAAGTTTCATTGACATTGACATCAGACACAGAATGTAGCCAGTGTTCATGTGTGAATGACTGCAGGTGTGTCATCATGGAATACATGTGGAAACGAGTGATTAACACCCAATCGACACAACAGACCCAACAACAGCACATTGCTCCAATTAAAATAAATGAAGCTGTCTGCAGTGCTAGCTGTGTGATGGTGGACAGCTTGTCTGATTATGGCTGAATTTAGTTGTGATTACCTAGATTTTGTGCAAATGCGACATGCATTCAAAAATAATAGGGTGTTTTTTTAAGTAAGTAAGTGCATTTATAAAAGACATTTCTCTCGCTTTGTCTGCCATCTTAGATGGGATTTTTCACAGATCCTGGCATTATGTTCCCTGTAAAGGATACATGTAATGCTGCTTGGTCATTTGACCAGAACATGTACAGTATCTTGAAGAACAGTCTTTGCGTAAGGTGTGCACTACAAAGTGAGCTCTCTGATTTTTGAAACAGAGCCTGTTTACCAGTCCTCTTTATAGTTCATAATATACCAGTTTATATAGCTAAATATAGGTTTTTATATAAACTATACTGAGTGATTTTTACCATTGCCCCATAGCCAAGAACTAAAAAGCTATGAATATGTTCCACTCATAAGATCCTGGGCAATTATTATTAATTATGGTCCACTTCTTTAGTCATATAAATACAGGCCTCTGATGCCCATCGGATCAGCAGACCATGAAAGCATCCAGCTGACGTCTGCTTTCACTCCAGTGGTAAAGCGATTAAACAAAATGATCAAAATATAAACTGAACTAAAGCGCTGCATGAGTTTGACTGCAGAAAGGCTTAATATAAAGAAAAAGCCATTGAGCTGCTCAGGAGGTCAGAGATTCATGTCAGATCATTGAACTGAAATCTCTCATGTCTGCTTTGAGGAGCCGGTCACGACCTCTGAATAAGAGTCAGAATGAGTTTTAGTCACAGGGGAATTTAAACAGGCTTTTGCTCCATCTTCACGTACTGTAACCCTCAGATGTGCTCAAGGGAAAGTTTGTACACCACCAGCTACACCAAACAAACAATTGTTGTTTTCCGAACACGCCTACAATCTCTTAATCATTCAACTCTTGCTTCTGTGGTACAGAACTTGTGAGCTGTTTACGTAGGCAGCATTTCACAGCAGCCTGTGTGCTCTCCCAAAGCTCAGTGAAACAACATACATTTCATTTAGGGTTCTCATTTGCAGTGCAGATACGTAAACCGACAGCTGAGTTCTTAATAACAGGTAATCACAGCTGTGCTGTTATTCAGTACGACAGCACCCTGATGTTTGATGCTGCTTAAACGTATCAAACGTGAGTGAAATGAAAAAAGTGTGTTAAATCATCACTTTTTGGGGGACGAGAGAAAAATGCTTAGGGGGGCACTAAAGCCCCCAAACGTGTCCCAACAGATGCTATACCTGTATTGTTTCCATGTTTTTGCAGCTCACTGTAGCTCTTAATTCAGTTGGGATTAATAAAGGTGTATCTTGTCATGTCGTATCTGTTCTCTCTCTCTCTCTCTCTCTCTCTCTCTCTCTCTCTCTCTCTCTCTCTGCTGTGTGTGTGATAATGATCATATTTGCCCTTTACCTAACAACACACTGCCAACATCAACACTTAACTCATCCTTAGAGAGCGGTTTGCCTAATTAAACACAAATAGAATTATAGCGTCTTTGCATTCCTAAGACGGCTCAAAAAAGAGTCTTACAGAACAAGCGTAACATTGTAGTGGCAGGTTTTCCATCGCCGGTCCAAGAGATTTGTGACATCTGTCCAAACACATTAATCACGAGCTTTTAGGCCCGTCTAATCTGTATCTACTGCAGTTAGCAACTCTTATGTTATGTTTTCTGTAAAACCTGTACAGTGTATTGAACACAAACTCATTCCATGTGTCCACTGCAGCGTTTTTGTGAAGTGATGCTATTATCTTGTTTAACAAATATTACTGTGGTAGTTGTCTGGAGATATTGTCTGCTACAGGTATGTGTCAGAGGCCTTTCATATTAGCTTCTGCATAGTTTTTCAGTTGTTGTACAAGTATAATGTGACTATTGGTTAATATGGTGTTTGTCCCGCCCCTCCTACACTGTGATTGGATAGTTGTGCCAAAAGTGACATTGAAGAGTGCATCGTTTTACTCAAAAGTGAACATTTTTCAGCTTGATGACTGAAAAGAAATGCAGAGCGTCCATTGCTCAGCGCAAAGTACACGTGCAGCTCCTTTAAAACCCGCCACTCCCATTACAAACCATGGAGAAATGTGCTGGCTGCAGAAAACACACAGATCCTTATAATAGACTTAATGCTTTAAAAAGACGGCAGCTCAGCTGAGTGTGCATTATCCTTTACATAATATGTGTTTATTCATGGTTACACCCTTAAAGAGCAATAATAGACAGAACTGGGAGAACCTGAATAGTGAGATTAGATAATAACTAGCTGTAGTTATATTATAAGTCTTCTTAGAACACAACTGAATCTTTTGTTTAAGGCACAAAGTAGTTCTAATAACCTTTTTATAATCGTGTTTTCTTTAATTGTCAGAGTGAAAGGGGAAATTCATTTCCTCTCAGCAATAACTTTAAACATTTAAACACTTTTTGTAATCTATTTGCTATTTGTGTCATGTTAGTATAACCAAAACATGTCATTACGTCTCTTAAAAAGTGTTCTACCAAAACCCTCTTAATGTTTCAGAAAGGGTTCAAGTGGTTCAAAAGGGTTCAAGTCTTTATTTAAGAGTATGAGATAAATGTTTTAAATGATAAAGATTTAAAATAACAGATTTGAAGTAGTCTAAAGTGCCTGTAATTGAAAATATGATGTTTGTGTCTGTAATTATTATAGCAAAACTTTTAGCAGCTTT
>JBAJNP010011786.1:0-14268 GCA_036877545.1 Yasuhikotakia modesta | reverse complement strand
TAGTTATATGTTTTGTAGTTATTTTTGTTGTTTAAAGGCTACCAAAAGGTGACCCCCTTCTATAAAGAACACAAATCTGTCACATACTTAACCAATAACTCATTTTTGCTGTTACGGATTGCAGCTGTGTATGAACTTAAACGCCTCAAAAGCAGTTTATATATTCAGTATATATATTATATACCAATAAATATATCTATACTGAATTCAGAGCATTTTTACTATGTATTTACTCTACAAATATAATCCATATACATACACMCGTATATATATATATATATATATATATATAYATAYTTATACATAYCATGGTATGGTGTGTGTGTATATATACATGTCACTTTTACTTTGATATATGTATACAGTATGTATAATCAATATATATATCAGGGCTTGTTCTTGCATGTAAACATCTGCACATATTTCAGTACATGAACGGACCACCAATAGGAGAAGAGCAGCCACCCTCACCCAAAGATTACCTGGTGGAGTCACTGCTGGTCACTGTCTTCTGCTGTTTAATGAGTGGCATCGTAGCAGTCATGTATTCTTATGAGGTAAGAACCTGCAACGCACAACACGCTCTGTGCACCATCAGCCATGACCTCTGACCTCTCTGCAGACCCGTGCGGCGCTGGCAAGGGGTGACATCCGCGAAGCTGAGAAAACGTCCCAGAAGGCTCGTCTCCTGGTGATGTTCAGTTTAGTTTTTGGGATATCTGTGTTTGTGGGCTGGATTATTTATATAGTGATAGTTCTGTATGCATAGAAATATAACTGAAAGATTAATAGTTCATGTGTAATCGGCTCTAACTCATTAACTAACTACTATTGTCTAACATCAACAAAACAATTGTCATAAAAGAACAGGAACCTTTAGATCAACAGGGTTTTAAGATAATGAAAAAATGCAGATTCAGTCACTCATGCACAGCAGTAATAACAACGACTCTTATCTGTTTATGAAAGATTTCCTCTTTGAGCGAGTTCTTCAAACAGAATAATCCTTGCTTGCGTTCTTTCTTAGCTTCTTCAGAGTAAGAACATCAGGAGAGAAAGTTTTAAGAGCTTTCCTCGGAAAATAACTAAGGAACAACTGAGGAGAATAACAGAGATTTAATTACATTTAACTGAACTCACTGCTGCATTGCATTCCCACTTGTTTATAGAGTTTAAAACAAACTGTTTCGTAGGCAATAAATAAAAACTTGTTGTATATAACACTTTGTTGACATTATATATGTAGTAAACAAACTGAATGCCTTTCGTGTGCAGTCTGTGAATGCTTACTGTAAATGTTTATAAACACTATTTTGTAAATCTAATGTTTTCCAGGTTTGAACCTGCAGCTCTGAATAAATGCTCAATGCTCTTTGTGTGTTTAAAATATAAGTCATGACTTTACCAGAGTTATATCTCAATAAATATCACTTTTATTACATTCTATTAAGCTTGATTCTCTCCGCATGGCTTGGAGAGCTGCCAACAAACACACAGTAGAGTAAAACACAACCACGAGTGGTCAACAGGGGGCGCCACTGGACTGCTGACCATTTTAAAGCAAACCGAAAATGTTTCTACAAACCCCTGACATGTTACCTTACATTGTATTTTATCATTGGTTCAATTTTGGCCACTGTAAATTAAAACAAATAAAACAATTAAAACAGCAGTCAAATAAAACAATAAATACCACATCATGAACACAATCCTCATTCAAAAACATCAGAAATAAAAGTGAAACATACACATTTAGTGCAAAATAAATAAATCTTGACACATCTTATTATGGAAAAAATAAGTATGGCTTCTTGACGGATGACGTTTCATCCAATTTAGCTTTAATCAACTGACGCTGGGTTTTAGGAAAGCACAATAAAACTTTATCAGTCTGAGTGTTTATGAAAAGTGATGATTTTGACATTAAAGACACAAATGAACATCCATTAAAATATTGTGGAGCCAAACTTATTTTAAACCGCAGAAACGGTCGAGGGAATGTTCGAATCATTTTTTAAAACTGTAACACAACAACACAGTTCAGCAGCTTCTTAAAATATCTGTAGATCATTTTCAGAAACTTTGTTAAAGGTGTTTTCATGTTTAGTATAATAACTTGCTCCCTGGTTTTAAGGGTTGAATTGAATCGCAGTCCAGGGGCAGGTTGCAACATTTATTTATGAGCCTTTACCTAAACTTAAATATTAATAAAATACGGTCATTAACTGTATTTATTGCACAGTTAGTAGCAGTTACCAGGTCAATATTCATCATATGTGTCTTACGTATTGGATTACATGAAAATCAATTTGCTGTTGTTTGACAGCTGCATAAGTTTAATGGTTTAATGCTTAAATAATAAGTTGTATGTAAGCTGTAACATTAAGCTGCATTTTTATGCAACAACTAGGTTAAACTCTAACTAACAACTGATGCAACCGACCCCTGGTTTAGATGAAAACACCTCAATCTCTCTTCCTGCATTCTGTCAATATTAACAAAGACCAAAAATACACATTTAAGTGACACTTACAGGAGTTAAACTGGGAGCAGGCATTGGTTCCTCATGCAAGAGACAGAGTTACACATGAAGACTGTAAGGCTTAAATACCACATTCGTGTTTTGAACCAGTTTATGTAATATTGCCTTTGATGTTTCACTGTAAATGCTGGGAGTCGTGCAGACGATTGAATTGCCGGTATTTTCTCTATAATGTTGTGTTTAAATGAGATGTTATTAAGGCAGTGTTTATTTCAGCTGTACAGTGTTTTAGAATGTCACGCTAGTGCAAAAACGTTAGCTAACCGGCGTATCTGATCCTTGCGTGTGTAATATTAAGCTGATTTCTATGGCATTTGGTCAGTTCACAGACCACAGATCAGTTTTCAGTGCAGGAAACAGGCAGCCAGTGAAATATTTACATACTCTGAACGATGTTTCATGCATCGGTGAATTAATATTATTAGTTCTGATGTTTGACTGTCTGTAACCAACAACAGATTATGATTTAATTTATATTTATGTAAGTTAAAATGTGTTATTAAACTGAAAATAATTTATTGGAAATAAACAGAAGCGATTATATCACAACGTGTTGTCCACCCAAAATCTGTCAGCACATAATTATTTTATGAGGTAAATGAAACCATTTAAAAGGTTCATATAAAACTAAGCAAATAAATTAATCTTGTCAATTATTTTTTCATTACATGC
The DNA here is from genome assembly GCA_036877545.1 of Yasuhikotakia modesta. Classification (NCBI taxonomy): domain Eukaryota; kingdom Metazoa; phylum Chordata; class Actinopteri; order Cypriniformes; family Botiidae; genus Yasuhikotakia; species Yasuhikotakia modesta. The sequence goes on along the minus strand of JBAJNP010011786.1, from coordinate 11,054 downwards.
ACGAACACAAAAGGAATAATAATTTAAATAAACGTGTGTGTGTGTCTCGCCTCTTCAATTCAACAGTTCCAAATAGGTAACAGGCACTTTCCCCTTCTGGTTTCCCCTCTCACCGATCAGCCAATCAGAATCCATCCCAGGCACTGTGTATACGGTAATCAGCTGGTTGTCCAATCAGAGTAGAGAAAAATATCAACTTACAATTCTGCCAATTCGACCTTTAAATCTCTGAGTTTATCATCCGTTTACCTCATCGGCCCGCAGTGAGAGCTCATTGGAATCTGCAGCCTGGTAGTCATACAGAACCTTAGCGGTGCGTGTGCCGCTAGCCGGTGGCTGAACTTCCTCGATCTGCAGAGCGTCCGTCTCCAACGTGGAGAGAGAGTTTAGCCTCAGGACGGCAGACGGATCCACTGGGTCGCTGGTGGAGTGGGAATCTGCCACAAACGAGTTGCATGTTCTGAAAGAGAGGGAAAAGTTCTGAGGGGAAACCACTGTGGACTCTGCTAAATTCTGAGCGGACGAGGGTGACCACCAATAAGACAAAAATTATTACTCACATGTCTCCACTGGAACTGTGAGCAGGTGGGAGAGTCAAGACAGATACTTTACTGCGATTAAATTTATCATCTTTAAACAGTTCATTTTTGTGTGCATATTTAGAGTCAAATTCGTTCAAACAGCAAAGTTTTCCATTTATAAAAGCTGTTCTATGAAACATATTTGCTTAAACAGATGTCACTCACAGGAAACTGAAGTCATATCAGTGGTCTAGAAAAAGCTGTTTTTCTTAATATATATAGTTATTAAAGAAAAAATGCTGTTTGTTTTGGAGTCTAGAAATGTTTCGGTTACGCTCCCTCGTCTTCTAAATTGTTAAAATATTTCAAGTAACAAATAATCATGAAAAATTTGTTGGCTTCACAGCAAACAGAGCACATCTGGCGACTACCCAGATTAAGATCACATGACCAGCTGATTACGACTGGCCTGACCAATGAGAATCTCAGAATCTCAAAACAAAACCATCAGTGTTAGAAACTCACCTGCCCAGCTCTTTCTGCAGCTCCTGCATGTGCAGGTGACACTGCTTGTAATACATCGCCTGCGCTTCTGCAAACTCGCGCAGGCAACGCAGATGGTTCACCTGCTCAAACACAAAACACGTCCGGTCTTTTTAAAGGCTGCAGCGCTCTGTTCAAACAGACTATTGTGCATTTGTCTACAGGAGACACTATATTAATAGCTGGGAATTATATGTTAATCATTTTGGTAAAATGTTTTAAAATGATGTTCCTCAGGGTGTAAAACATGAGCATGTTATGATGATCTTTGAGGCAATTGTAAATGTTTACTCAGTTTAAATGTCACGTTTAATCAGAATTTAAATACTCATCTAGCTCTTCTGTTCGTGGGTGTATGATGTGTGGGATAGTGTTGTGTGTGTGCTTGTGTGTGTATCCTTTATCCTTATGTGTATCATGTGTGAGATAGTGTGTGTGTATTGTGTGTGTTCAGGGAATCAGGGCTCACATGTGTGCTGCTGATCCCCTCCAGGAGCAGACGTGTGACTTCAGCCTGTCTGTCAAACTCTGTCTGAGCGACCCGCAGTTCATGCTCTGACTGTGAGAGAAAGAGAGAGAGAGAGAGAGAGAGAGAGAGAGACAGAGAGAGAGAGAGAGAGACAGACAGAGAGAGAGAGAGAGAGAGAGAGAGAGAGAGACATCATTATAGACAATATAGTCACTGTGCTTCAATCAAATAGATCAGATCATCGGCCAATCGGGACACAGCGTGTTTACACTGAATTCAGATCACAATGTGTCCTTGACTACCTCTGTATCAGATCAGATAACACTCGTTTTTGCAATGTGTATGTGGACAACATCCATATACAGGTGACATGTTAAGTGTAAACGCAGCCAGTGATGTCATAAATATGTGCAGTGATGTCACACTTACTTTCTCGAGCTCCTCGTTCCAGAGCTGATCAAAAGGAGAGACACGACACACACACAACGAGTATTACAACAGTTAAACTGCAGAACAGCTGACATCATAACACAAGACAAAGTATGATGTCATGTGAAGTCACATGATCATTATGTGAAGTCACATGGCCATTAATGAGACCAGAAATACTAAACATTACTCAGATCTTCAGACAGACAGATACATATACTCAATACTGAAAATGTGTGTGTGTGTGTGTGTGTGGACGTCACAGGTCTTACCGCAGAAGCACTAGCAGATAGCACATAATTTCGTGCTCTGGTCTCTTGAAAATCTGGAACAGCCTGAAAAATAACTTCCTTTATTACCCACATCGTGTTTATTCTCAAACAGAGAAGAAAGTAATAATGGACATAAATACTGCAGCAGCTCACGCACACACACACAGCAGATACATTGACCTCTGTTGATAATCACTGCTGATGGTGTGTTGAACTGAGACAGATGTGTTTCTTCAAATAAGACACTTACTTATCAAATAAACAATAATTCATTCTGCCATGCAACAGCCTGAACGATTCAAAGATCAGAATGTCACGTGAAGCTCATTTAAAGTCAATAAAACACCATCACATCTGATCTTTGATCTTTTTGAATGACAATACAGAAATTAAAACAAACTGAAACAATTAAAAACACTGATTTGGCTGTAAATGCTTCATTATAGACGGATCGTCCGCTAGAAATTTTCATTAAAATTGCAACCGCTGCTGTACGTAGTTCTGTTATTTAATTTTGTATTACCGTTCAGACGTCGGTCGCTAGAGGGCTAGAGTTTGTGTGGTTTTTATCACACACTCTGTTTGCAGTTTGCACCCTTTATCCTCCTAACCAGAAATGAACTTCATATATATCATCGCCTTTATGTTAATGTCATTCAAAACAAAGAAAAAAGCAGAAATTCAATAGTGAACTGGAGAGAAAGTCATTGTAATACTCACTTCTCCCTCACACTGTGAAGGTTAAAGCAGAAATACATTGTTAGTGATTGTTCAATAGTTAATATTCACACAGAGTGAACAGAGAGAGGCGGGTTAATAATCCAGAACCTGTTCTTATCAGAACTTTCTCATTGGTTCAGTCTGTGTTTCTGGAATGTCTGCCAATCAATGCGTTTGCAGCAATGTACCAACTTTTCAGCATTATTTGTGTATGTATTGTGTATATATAATGTGTTGTGTATATATAATTTAACTTTTAAGGCAGTTTATTGAGTCATAATATGTACATATGTATATACTGTATACAAACACACACATATGTGAGTGTGTGTATAAATGTATATGCACGTGTATGTGTGTGTGTATATACATATGCCTCGATATACTGCCATAACAGTTAAAAGATGCCTTTAGTCTTTAACTAACAAAGACAAACACAGACGTTATTACATACATTAATAAATGAATATAACAAATAACTGCCTGATTTTTTCATGATTTTCATGAAAAAAACGTAACTCCCTATAGAACAGAGAAGATGAGCAAATGAAAATTAACACACGGTACAGTGAGTAAACGCTGATGAAGAGAGATGAAGACGAGGCTTACAGCTGCTTTAGCCTCCGCCGCTTTGGCCTTCTTAAGTCGAGCTTTACAGGCGTCAAGGTCCAGTCGTCGGTTCTCCAGGAGTCTGCGTTCCTTCTGTGAGGAGAACACAACAGCAGCAGATCTTCAGGTGAGGAACATCTCGCAGCCACACAGATGCAGCTAAACTCACTGAGATGGTTCTCCAGTCGCCTTCCAGAAAGTTCCGCAGGGGTGTGAGGAAACTAATAGACGAGCTCTGCAGAAATTCCCTCTCAGCGCCGCCCAATTTCCTCTGGCAATCGGCCACTTTTATCAAGGTGCTGCCTGCACGACACGGCAAAGATGAGTCACAGATTAAACCAGAGAAATCACACAGTTCTCCTCAATATATCAACTAAATGAGTGCGGTTACTGTAATATAATTAATAAAGATATCTGATCACAATACGAACAATTCAAACGAATCATGCAGCTTCAGGCTGTGTAGAGAAAGTAAGTCACAGAGCAGATGTTCAGAACCACAGAATCAATAATTAATAAACGCCCACTGAACGCCTCTCACATCAGCAGCCACACTACAAACACAGCCTCCGCTTTAACTGCTAAATCTCACTCATCTACTGCATTTCTGTTCCTATCTGGTAGGATTATTACAGACATGTTTAAATTAGAGTCTACTTTCCATTTAAATGTGGAAATGAGTTTTTAAACGCTTAAAGCAACTAAATATTATGATGTAAAGTACAGTTAAGTGTTCTGCACTGTTTCTGACTCGCTGATCATAAGAAGCAAATGTGTAGTTGGTTAATACCTGTATATAGAAGACCTGATGTCTGAATTTTTAAAAACCTACAGTAAGATGCATTAGCGCTATGACACAACAGTCTAAAACCATCAGGGCAGACATTACTGATCTATTTAAAACCACTAAGTGCACTATACACTGAGAGCAGATAAACAACAAACAGAGAGTTTCCATTCTGCTCTATAGATCCATTATCATCAGAACAGAACATCTACACTGGTTTTGTTTCAGGCTGAAGATTTTACTTTCAATATCATCTTGTGACCCAATACATAATTGTTTACTTATCAAAATCTAAATCAAACATCAGAGGTTTGGAAAATATTAACAGGCAAGTTTTTATAGTCTGAGAAACTGTTTTCTGAATTTCTCTGGTTAATAGTTTCAGAATGAGATTCGTGATAATAATGTTTTAAAAATAAACAATTATGAAGTTAGCACATCATATTTGCTGTTGTCTAATACTGTAATAACTTCACCTTCTCTAGAGCAAAATTAACAGATAAACATTGTGAACCCATAAGAATCTGGGTGGACGCACACTGGACAGGATATGACATCAGAGGCTACAGTGACCTCTAAACAGTCACTATTGATCTCTGTGATGGGCAACTCGGAGGCAAACGCATCAAGATTTATCGGTTTGGCCGTTTCCACACGGCCTGCAGCAAAAAAAGCCTATCAGAGGTTCTGAAATCAATCTAATCCTGCCAACAACCTTTGACATCACCAGTATGTCCTGGTAAATTATTCCAGCATGCAAAAAACTCTCTGTAACCTTTCGTATTTAAACAGTACGGCCTCAAAAGAAAATTAGAGACGAAAACACTAAACCACAATGAACGGAAGGAGATAAATTAAGCATTTAAAATCAGATCAATATATTTGTCCTGAAGCTGCAGTGCTTTTTCTGTACTGCGGCTTCTGGCAAGTAAGCTGGTCTAACTTCAATAACTTCAAATGAGCTTTGCTAACTTCAGTAACTTCAAATAAGCTATGCTAACAGAGATAATAAAAGTATTTATTTCTGGCAGCTTCTTTCTATGTTCTGCATACTAATATTTCAAGACTGAGATCTGTGTTTCCCAGACATACAGGATATCAAATTATTATTATTCAAAATAAATAACTTTATTCATAGATATATCAGGGACAGATATGAGCATTTCGGTTGTTCTTACCATAAGGTGCTTCAGCTCCGAACTCTTTTGCTGCCTCCAGCATATACTGGCCTAATATCTCTCCATTAGTGGCCCGGGGTGGAACTTTCCGGTCCAGCTTTTCATACAGAAACTCTTCGATTCGAGCGCCTGACAGAAAAATACTGCATTTAATCACACAAATATAACAGCAACATCACATTACATAAACATCAAACCTTTAACAGCATCAATGCAGACTTGTTTAGCATAAACATGCAAACAGCTACACAAGGATTCAATAAAATCATGTTTTTAAGTTTGCTAATAGTAATGGGAGGGGCTAGACAAGGAATGGGAGGGGCTTCTTGTGATCATATTTATGCACCTCCCCTTAAGTGTTAGATGACATCACAACATTCAGCCTAAATAACGTTCATGTGTTCTAATAGGATCAATCATTTAAAAATAAATGATACTTTATATTATAAAATCACAGATTTCAAAATAAATATATCAGGGATATAAACAAATTTATCAGGACACCAGATCTCTTGAATATGAGAACAGGTTATATCTGTTATAGATATACCTGTTCATTCTGTTAGGACATGGTGGTAATTCATGGTGTTTTGTAAAGGCCTGATAGCATCAGTAACCAAAGCTGTAATACAAGTTTTGTTATGTTCTCATCAGATTCGTGATCAAAGAAAAACAAGTCACACAAATGCATTTTTAAAATATCCTAAATGGCCGTGTGCCACGGCTGTGTTAACATGGACAAAACTCGTTTCACAAGAGATTCAGTGTGTAACGTTCAGTGTGTTTCAATAACCAGTTACCACTTATAGTTTAGCAGATCATTTGTGTACATGCTGCAGACTCGGTGTTTTGATGGAAAATGACACCATGGAAACTAATTACCAGGGTTTGGCTGGAGCAGAACTTCTGTCTGTCTGTAGATTTTCTCCGTCCAGTTTTTGGTGCAGTCGGCCCTGGACTGCAGATTCTCAAAATGTGCATCGAGCTCCGTTCTCTCGGCCTGCCCCAGTTTCTCCTCCGTAAACTATAAAGCAAAGGTCGCAAAATCAACACGAATCCCTTTCGTTTCATCCGGGCGTTTATTGTGAGGCAATAACAGGCAACAATGTACCAATTGTCGGCTGTTGCAACGCTGTCACTCAGTGCCACAAATACGTCCATCGCGACAGAATACATCTAACAAATACATCAAATTAATGCCTATAATAATGTTGGTTTGCATTTCTTAAAATAAAGTCTTAAATCTTTTTCACGCTCTTTTACTTTGCATATTGCATGTTGCATATTAGGAAACAGCTTGAATGTGCGATCAGATGTAAGAAACACATGGACGAGGGTGAGTTTGATACACGCACAGGAGGGTGTTGTGGTGGATACGGTCACGCATTACAGATCAACTGTTCCCGATCACTCCCACCGGATCGCACGGCTGCCTTTAACGCATTTATTTACCCCAGCACACAGAATTGCACCCAATCCTCACCTGCACAGCCCGAGAAAAGAAGATTCCCGCATCTGTGGCGAGTTTCCTCACGTTGAAATCCATGTTGTTTGTGGAGAAACGCGCCGCTTCCCTGTGGCATCAGGCGCTCCGCAGAGGCCAGTGTGAGTTTCTCGCATTGAGGGGCATCGTGTTGCTGATCGCTGTTTATTCCGACAGGAGGCGCTGTGTGGCTCAAAATATGTCTATTGCATTCAAATCTTACATCGTTGTTTGTTTTATTTGAGTACTGAATTGTAAACTTTTGAATGCATTAACTCCAATATTTACTAGTACCTCATATACGAAATAATGTTTCTCTAGGTTTTACAAATTTAAAAGCCACACAACCACACAACTGCGATTATTTTATACTCATACTCGGTGAATGATATGTGCAAACAGTTAAAATAAACTGTGAAGAGTTAAATATGATTGTAAAATACAAATATATAACACTGTTCAAATATGATGCATTTATCAAAGTGAAAACACATAATACGAAGCTAATGTATAAACGTGAGGTATTTATGCTTTTTATGTTCTTTAACAGGAACTGATGCTGTAAAAGTAATTGTTTTGTGTGTTAAAAACATAAAACACATGGTCACATATTTAAAAACAAACCAGGATTAAAAATGCAAAACTTGTTATTTCAGAGACAAAAACTGGCCATTTGCTGGTCTTTATATACTGCAGCTTGCAAAAGACATAAAGTAACATAATCTGTACTGTTCTCCCATAGAAATATACTTCATAGTATTACCTTTGGAACAATTAAACTTTTAATAAGTCCTGCTGTATATTAACGTAAATAACAAAGTAACGTTTTATAGTAAACAACTGCTAACATACTGTTTCACAGTTTCTACTTTGTGTGACTTTCAACCCACTGAGTGAATCTGAGTGCATATGCCGGTGGGCTGACGGTGGAAAAAGTTCTTCCCGGATATTTCATCCTTTTCCAAAGACTCTCGAGCTTTTTCGGAATTCCATATACAGTGAAAATGTCTATGATGCCCACAAAATATCTCATCTGAGGTCCATCAATGACGTGGAGAGGGTTTCTGAACTCAGGCAGCAACCTTCTGTTCTGAGCCTGAAGACCATCGTCTGGTTCCTCTACAGTTTCAGAGATGTTATCAGCACTCGGTGTGTTGGAGTCGGTCTCTGAACAGCTGGGCAGCGAGTGAGCATGAGGGTGCTTATCCACAGATCTGCATAGATGGAGAACAGAATGAATACGCTATTCATGAATAGTACTGATTAGAAATTCATCACAGTTATACTGTTCATCACAAGTTTCAAATAAATACTCGCCAAATCCATGAAAATTTAGAAGCGAGAATTTCAAAGAGTCAAAACTCTTTAAAATTAACCATCATACATTTGAAATGATTACATTGTTGTAAGTTACAAATTTATAAATACAGCTTAAAGGAATAGTTTACCCGAAAATGAAAATCCATCATTTACTCACTCTTTCATATTTGAGGAACAGAGAAGAAGATATTCTGAAGTTTGTTTGAAACCAAACATCAGTGGCACTCATTGACTTCCAATGTTTGGACACAAAACATTTCTCAAAATATCTTCTTTTGTGTTCCTCAGTCATACAGGTTTCAATGACATAAAGGTGAATGTTAAAATTTTTTAAAAATGTTAATTTTGGGCTGAACTCTCATCAAATATCTGTGACTGATACATTTTTGCATCTTGGTTCTAATGGGTTCTCAAACCAACACCTACATGGTGGTGCGTTGAATGAGACTAGGAAGACTTTGGTTCTGGTCCAGCTCGTCCCGGTGAAGAGGCTGATGTGCTAATAGCAGACTGTAATCCAGAACATTCATTGACCTGAGAAAGGCTGTATCAATCTTCACCTGTCGAATGAACCAGGAACGCTGTTCCTCTTCAGAAACAACCATTTCACGTCGTCATTACAACATACAATAACATACTTCTCTTTTAAATTATACCATAATTGTATTATCATCTACAATTAGCATAACGCTGTAGTTAGCATTACTCCTCAAGCCTCGAAACACTGGTAGGTGTTTAAATAATTGTAAACAAAAAAAATGTTTTTTTACCCAGGAGGATATGCTGTCCCTCAAAGTTCATGTCTTTCAAAACAACAATAGCTTGTTCTTTTTTAGGAGCGGGATTCAACCAACGTCCCATTTCACATCCTTTAATGTCATACCTGGTAAAATACGTCATGAGATTCTGTTAGCATTGCGTCAGGAATCAACAGCAAAAACGGTACAAGATGAAATTTGTTTAAAGCTTTGCAGTTTTTACCTGGCTGTGACCCTCTCAGCAGGATAAAAGACGCTCTGCATCACAATAAAATATTTCTGAAAAATAATAACATCAAATGTTATTTTACTGACCAAAGATTTATACTGTATGTTTTCATGGCAATTGTACTGTACATCATTTTAAAACATATATAGATTTACCTTTGTCTCACCTGATCCAATTATCCGATGCACCCCTAGAAATGAGTGGATGTTTTTACAGTTTATTTTACACAAAAAATACTGAATAATACTGTACATTTCAGTATCTGTATTTAAGTATTTAACCCCCAAAGCTGTACAATACTAAAACCAAACATTATATCAAACATTGCTTAAGATATTGGTATGTTTATAAGCAAGTTTGTAAAATACAGTATTTTTTCTCAGAGTGGTGAGGCAATGCTACTTCAGTTTTAAGAAATGTGTGCTAGTGTGGATTAAATTAGGACTGAAACCAGTTTCTTACCCAGTATTTTCACCAGCAGTGAATGAGGGTATTTTTGAAGGTGTTCCGTGTAACTTTTTAAGTTGGACAGAAAAAAGTCAATTTCCTTTTTTTTCTGTGTTTTCAAGAAGAATCTTCTGTCGTGTCTGTAGCAAACAGGAAAGTCAGTTATCAGCAGTCTGTGAAGTGAGATTCGTGTTTGATTTGAAATGTTCTCACGAGATGAAGAAGTCCGCTTTGCTCTTGGAGTTACTGATAAACTGCAGGTACGGTTCATCTGAGGTCAAAGAACTTTCATATTCTTCCTCCGTTATGTTGACAGAATGACGCAGGCTGGCGAACACGGGCCCGGCAAACGTCTGCATCTGAAAACCCTGTAATGCCACATCAAGCCAGTATAGATTGTGTCCATTTACAATAAACACTTTAAAGCTGTAACCTGCAACTTTTGCCTCACTACTGCCATCTCTGTTCATAACATAATACTACAAATTACTTGTGTAGTAGATCTTATTTCTGTTTAGGTCAAACTGATCATTCCTGGGAAATATGACCCGACACCTTAAATTATGAATTATTATTACAAACTTACAACTGAGAATTGGGGGTAAGATAAGAGAAAATTAAAAATTGATCTGTTATGTATTTGCTTAATTATTTGTTTTTGCTCAACTTTAACCAAAATATTTTCCAAAAATTTGAGATATACAGAGAAAATAAAAATCACACCTCGTGAAGGTCAGTTTCTTCTCTGGTGAAATCGTCAGCTAGAAGCTTCTCCTGTAGATATTAAATGAAGGTTAAATGAACATTTATATTTAAATACATATTGAATTAGAGGCATTACTCACGGGTTCATTTACACTGTTCTGTATGGCGGTGGAAAGACCGCTCTTCATCATACAGGTGAGGTCATAGAACTCATGGTCTTCATCGACCTCAAACACACCCAACAGTCTCCAGCGTCTTATGAGACTAGACCACTGGCGCCGCCTGGTAGAGCCGCTGCGCTTCTGCGACATCTGACAGCCAGACGACAAATCTCACCTTTTACTTCACCCTCGCAGTGCGATCTGTGTGTTTTCATTAACTATTCATTGTAACATATATTCATATAAACAAATACGCATACAGACAAAGACATCTATCTATCTGTCTGTCTGTCTGTCTGTCTGTCTGTCTGTCTGTCTATCTATCTATCTATCTATCTATCTATCTATCTATCTATCTATCTATCTATCTATCTATCTATCTGCCTGTCTGCCTGCTTGTCTATCTGTCTGTCTGTCTGTCTG
>JBAJNP010011785.1:0-11683 GCA_036877545.1 Yasuhikotakia modesta | reverse complement strand
CTTGTTTTGACTTGTTTTGTTTATCTAGGTAAAAAAGCGGCCGCGCAGCCCAGAGGATGATGTTCCTATGAAACGAGGGCGTGGCAATGATAATGAAGAGGAGGAGACCTCGGCTGAGGAAAAGCTAAAGCAGTTGCAAGCATTAGCTCAGAAAGGGGGCGGTACCACATTGCACTCGCCATCGACTAACCCCAATGCTTCATCCTCTGCTTGCTCTCAGAGTCACTGGCAACAAATTGGAAGCCTCATGCTCTTTACATCTGCAGGGGTTTCAGATAGTTGTAAAGTAAGGCCTGTAATAAGTTGCTGTTTAAATGTATATGCTATATAAACCTAATGCTTTAGGTACACTTCTGTTTAATGCTAGTTTGTGTATAATTTAGATTGCAGGATTTGACATTGATGGCTGTATTATCACCACTAAATCTGGGAAGGTATTTCCTACAAGTCCAGATGACTGGAAGTAAGTTTAGCTAAGCCCTATAATACAAACAGGACTGTCTGTAGCTGTTTGTGGTCTCTCATGTGATGTTTTACTTTTCATTCTTGTCCAGGATTCTTTTCCCAGAGATACAACCAAGACTGGCCAGTCTGTTAAAGAAAGGATTTAAGGTTACATTTAATGTTACATGTCATTTTAGTGGCTCTCTAGAATAATTTATTCTGATTGGTCAATTGACTGGAACAAATTCTATAATGATTTTTATATTGAAAATTCCATCTGAATTTGCAGTGACTGTCTGGTTGTTGTTGTTGCTTGTGTTTGTTTTAGGTGGTGTTTTTCACCAATCAGATGGGCATTTCTCGAGGAAAATTAAGACCTGAGGTTTTTAAGTCAAAAGTTGAGGATATTCTACAAACACTGCAGCTGCCTGTCCAGGTAAATCACATTTAGACCCAAAATGTCTGTTATCATTGTCACATAGGCTAATGCTGTGACTGGCCGTTTTCTGTGTTGCATCCGAATCAACCTGTGATGAAATGTAATTTTTCAGAAAGTAAGCATTGTTCTCTGTGCAGGTTTTTGTTTCCACAGCACCAGGTATTTACAGAAAGCCTGTGGTTGGAATGTGGGAACATTTGTGTGAGAAGGTGAATCACTAAATAGTTGTAGTTGTAGTTGTACAAGCACAAAACATTTAGTTACTTATCGCTTCCTTAGAATTATAAGGTTCTATCTGACATTTGTCGAAATTGAGTTAGACATATTCTTATTCAAATATAACTTACTGACACTATTAACAAAAATATGCAATTTGGGTGTTGAATTTTAAAAAACAAAAGTTCTGTCTGGTTTTGGTATTTACAATGCAAAAACTTTAAACCTCAATATCGCAAAACTGGTCAAAACACAGATAGAACCTTATAATTCCAAGGTAGCAATATATTAATGCTGCTGTTCTTGCAGGCCAATGGTGGGGTCACTATTGACATGTCACAGAGCTTTTATGTTGGAGGTGAGCTAAATCAGTTAGGTGCTGGTTTGATTTGCTTTGGTTTCTTTGGTTTAATGTTTGTCATGACAGTATAATAATGCATTAAGGTCCATACCGAATTAATATTACGCTTATTTTTCCAGATGCGGCAGGCCGTCCCGCAAACTGGGCTCCAGGAAAAAAGAAGAAAGACTTTTCTTGCAGTGACAGACTGGTAATCAAATCAACTGTCTGTATCACAAATAGAACATTGAGTTATTGTTCCTTTAGAGGAAGTGATTGACTACATCTTTTGGCAATGTACTTTTATTTTTCTCCTAGTATGACAAGAGTTTGACATTCTTTTAGCAAACAACTGAATATTCTTCTGTCTGTTCTTGCAGTTTGCCCTCAATATTGGTCTTCAATTTCACACTCCAGAGGAGTTCTTCTTGGGCTGGAAACCGGCTTCGTTTAACATGCCATCTTTTGACCCTGTAAACATAATACCTCAATTTAAAATAACACAGATACTTTTTGTTAGTTTTTGTAGCCGTATCTGTGTATATTCATGTGTCTTGTGAAAATATAGATATCCAGTGTAATTCTGTTTAACCTAAACTTAGAAAAGACTATAAATGTCTTAAACTATTAATGTCTTATATCTTATCCCATTTTCCAGAGGAAATTAGACTCTAATATGCATCTGTATGATCCTCCTGGTGCCTCCCTCACGTCTACCAAACAGGAAGTGATTGTTGCAGTGGGATTTCCTGGATGTGAGTCTTTATTTTTTATTGTGTCAAAGTTTTCTTTCCAGGTTAAAGGTTCTTATGATGTCACAACCTTTTTCTCTCTGCAGCCGGCAAATCAACCTTTTTTCAAACACATATTATTCCAAAGGGCTACACTTATGTGAACAGGGTATGTAAAAATGACATTAATAACATTAATGCATATAAAAATGCAAACAATGCAATATAATATGCATGTTATCTGCAGGACACACTTGGCTCATGGCAGCAGTGTGTGGCAGCGTGTGAGCGCGCTCTAAAGGAGGGCCGGAGCGTAGCCGTGGATAACACTAATCCTGATCTAGAGTCTAGAAAAAGGTATTAATCCCTGATTCTAAACCAGAGGCTCCTGCATCATTTGAGCTCCTCATTGGTTTAGCTGAAGCAATGCACAGTTTAAAGAACTTCCTCATTTTGTCTTTCTTACATCACAGATATGTGGATGTCAGTCAAAAGGCCGGAGTTCCCTGCAGGTGCTTCAATTTCACAGCCAGTCTGGAGCAAGCAAAGCATAACAACAGGGTACCTATCTTCCTGTCATATTTAAAGAACCAATGAAATTACAGTAAGGAAGTGTATGGCTGTTATTGCATGTGTGGTGTGTTTAAGGTTTGCTGGAGAGGTTTGAGATCAATTTCTGAGTACTGGACCGCATCCAATAACATTTTAAACGACATTTAACTACTAAATTTACGAAATGACAAATAATAGTAAACAGAGTCCAGCAACTATAATGTAACAGATGTAATTAGTGGTCAATTTTTAAACACAACCCAATTGCCACAATTGTGGCACCTACTGGTTAGTGAGTCAGGCTTGTAATCAGTAGCTTGCTGGTTCAAGTCCAGTGCCGGCAAGTAGCAACTGAAGTGTCCTTGCCCAGACTAAGTGTTTAAATACATCAAGGCAGGAAATAAAACTAACTAGTTACATTATATATAACAGTCACAGATTCACAAAGTCACTGATCACATTTTTACTGTCTTTAGTTCCGTGAGATGGTTCCTCCTGCCGGCAAGCATGTTCACGTCAATGACATGGTTTTCCATAGCTACAAGTAAGTAAACACCAGTAACCTCTACTTACTCCTGAGGAATGTGTTAAAGGAGAGGTGCGGCAGGGTTGTCAGTGTGGCAAATGATCAGACCACCAGTGTGATTCTCTTCATCTCAACAGGAACAAGTTCGTGGCGCCCAGTTTGTCTGAAGGCTTCTCTGAAATCCTGCAGATCCATTTTGTACCAAGTTTCAGTGACAAAAGATCTGAATTTCTCTTTGGCCAGTTCTCTGAGGGTTAAGCTTAATGTTTGACCAAAAAATTGGCACTAACAACAAAGTAAAAGATGCTTACAGGTGAATTATTACATTTGACAAAGGCCTCATTATTAAGACATTTCAGACTACAACCATAATTGAAATTGTGTTACACTGTCTTAGTCATATAATTGTTCTTTAACTTTCTTGTTAACTGTGTTTGTCTTTCAGTATTTTGTAAACGTTGTAATAGCTGCTGACAATGCCCTGTTGTTGATTCATCTGAAATAAAACATTCCTTTTGTTTTATCAGTTGAGAAAACAATTGACTGTTTCGTCTGTGATATCGGTTGAATAAAACCAAAGATTATTGCTGTAATTAATCCTTAATTTATAAGTATTTTACAAAGCACATAAAGTCATAGATGCTTTGCTTGAGTATTACACCATTCGATATAGTGAAACTGTTACCAGCTCTATTGGAAGCAGATGATGTGATATTTTATATAGTTAATGCACAATAATAGTAGATGCTAAAATAATTGGATCACTTCAGAATAATCTTAATAATCTTTTCATGCTTGGCCATGCAAATAGACAATGGAACAAACAGTCAGTTTTGCCCAGTCGGAAGATACCTCCAGAAAGAGAAAATGGGTAGGACAATGATTAAAGATCCATATCCAATGTACATATTTATACTGTTACAATACACCTTATTTGCAAATATGTACATGTGTGGCATTTGCTCCGATACAGCAGGTGGCAATAACAGAATACGAGTGTCAATGTGTGCCGCCTTTTAACCAGAAGCCGGAGCAGAAATACTATTGAGAAGCAAAGCTAATAGATTATTCTTGTAAGACGTTACGTAAAATGTCAACAGGGGGCGCTGAAGACTCAGAAAGCCGAACGTTGCGCTGAATCGCACGGAAATCTCAAGACGTATTTGTCTTTCTGCAGATACGTGTACATTAAAAATATATTGATAGTATATTTTAAATAGACTGATGTATGAGTTAAATTTAAATTCGTCGCGTACTCTGTTTAATGGTTTGTGACAAACAGCATGTGAGCGGTACATAGTAACATGTTTCATTCCCATAACAGATGGGCAAGTTTACCTCTTTCATTCTGAGCGATCATCAGAAGACAATAATTTACGCCAATTTATTTTACCGCAATATGAAAACCACTGAATCAAAATACACAATTAAGTATTAAAATAAAATAAAAATGAACCCCGGCCTATCTGACCAATAAGCGACTACTTCCGGACCACGTGGCCACGCCTACGATAGCGAAGACTCAAATCGATATTCTTCCCGGTTTTTACTTTTCAAGGAAAATGCTCCATATAAAGTAAACAGATGTTCTTGGTGTCTGGACAACATTTAGCATCATTCACAACCAATAACTATTTACATTTTAAGCGTGGAGAAACAGTCAAGTGCAAACAGTCCGAAGCAAAAGCGCTTATAGGTGAATCCTGGTGCACATTGGGCGCATTTACGACAATTTGCGCGATATTTTACGCGATCTGTCATTTAGGGACTTGACTGCAGTTGTGTCGATGCGGAGGCGATGTAGCTGAAGCTTTGTTTCACTACAATACGTACCGAAGACCTACAGCCGTACAGGTCTGTGTTGACTCATTTATACTCTATATAAAGATGTTATTTGCTGGTCAGTGCAGAGGTTTATTATCAGCGTCTTGTGTTGCAGGCAATGTGCGATTCCTCGATGTACTTCGTTAATTCATGTTGTTACGTACATTTATTTGGGATGTAAATCTTTTGGTTGATTTGAATTGTTTTTCCAGGGCGATTTAAAAACAAGTTGTCATTCACAACCAACGATTTGAATCATTATCTTGCTAAAAGATTTACTCTAATGTAATCCATCTTAGGCAACAGAGGAAAGGATAGTGTCTGACAGTGCCAAAGTATTGACTGTACTTGAATGATTGTACTATAAGTCACTTGGAATATAGCAACTTACAATATACAATATGTTTATTATATGCAAATATTATATATAATTTATTATGTAAGTGATTGGCCAAATGAGAGCTTTTTATTGTTTTTCAGTACAAATGGGTTATTACTTACTAAACCATGTCACCAGTAACTCGATTCAAACCAGTAAACCAGCAATCTTCTTATTATAGCCATATAGGTATGTTATTGCAATTATGATATAACAATATTATTTAAAAAAACCCTAATAATTACAATATTACATAGAGTATTTTATTAAGCATACACTATAATTTTAAATAATGTATAAATACAGGGGGCATTGGGAACATTAGTCAATCGTTACACTCCTAGCAATAAGAGTTCAGTCATTTAAGCTGGTTCTTTAAAACATTCATTGAAACCTCATTTCTTTTCTTTCCAAAGTCTGGCACCCAATGGGTTGCTTGTTTAGGAGGCTCATACAGGGAGGACATCATGAACCTGAACGAAAAGAAACCCAACAAATGGTGGACTGAACCGGACACGTTTGCCATGTTGGCACTCATAGAGCGACTGGGTCTTGTGCACGAGCTGGACAAAAAGCGTCAACGCAACGAGTCCCTCTTCCGTCGTCTCCGGCTGAGCCTCGCGAAACGCGGCATTCACTTCACCGTTACCCAAATCCGGAACCGCTGGAAAAGCCTTAAACACAAGTATCGGAAGATCAAACTGGCAAGCTACCGGAGTCCTGCCGCTCGCCTCTCTGCCATAGAGTCTTTCCGATATTTTCACATGCTGGATCACATGCTGGTGCGCAGATCTATGGCGGGAAACGAGGAAGATGACCTTGCAGATGATCTTGTTGGAGGGTCACTCGTGGATCTGGATCATCATACAGACAGTATTGCTGCCTTTTCTCAATTATCATTGGCTCTTTGTATGAGTTTATGGCTTTGTGTTTTATTATCCTTCATGTCCTCAACCTGTACAACCTTCTGAGCTGAGAACCTTGGCATCCATTCAATTTAAATCACTTTTCAAGATATACAATCATCCTTTTTTTGCTTTTCTAGGTTCATGGCTTGAAGACTTAGTCCCTAAATCTGAGCCTGATGACATGGCTTCCAAATTGGAGCCAGATGTGGACACGGGTGGGAATCTAGAAGACGTGGCTAGCTCTGAGCCCCCGAGCTGGGCTGTGGGACCAGATGAAGTTATGACTCTAGGCTTATCAGGAGAATATCTCTATGCAGTGAAGAATGTACCACCATCTCTATGCAATCCCAACGTTACAGACAGCACAAGAGAGGCTGCTGCCTGCAGCCAAGAAGATTTCCCAGGTGATTACTGGTTAAGTTATGACTTGTACAACGGGCAATGGACTGTACAACTAAACTCATAAGAGCTGTGACAGAAGTTCTACAGATGTTTGGTAGGACCAGTGTCAGTGAAGTGTAGTCATCTCAAAAGACAATACATAAACATACCACAGTTCTTGCATACTATTCATGGTTAAACTGTGGTGTCTGTAATAAGACTATGATGATAACTTTATTCTTTACATTTCTATGCAGGAACTTCTGAGGACACCAGCAGCCTTATTCTACAGCAGCTCACCATTTTGAACCACCGGCTTGGAGAACAGCTGGCAGAACAAAAAGCCTTCCATTGCACCATGCTGGGCATGATGGATCGCCAGATACAGGTCCTAGAACAGCTCTCCAATATCACCAGGAACCATCAACCTAAGCCTGAGTCTTCTGAGACGGACTCCTCCATCAGCCAGAAGGTGCACAAGGCCCTGCTGCACATCTTGGGTCAAATGGAGCAGAATCAATCACAGACACTTGAGCCATGTCCCCAGTTCCCCACACCCAAGACAGAACCATCACCTTCTTCCTGGAAAGTTTCTCTCTTGGAAGTCCACAAGACATCATCACCTGTTGAGGCAGAGTCTGGCAGTGAGACCGAGACCTCTCAAACCATGGAGGTCAACTCCAGCCCACCTTCTTTAGAACTTTCATCTTCTACCAACAGCGCTGTTTTGCAAAATGGATTGTGTAATCACAACTGAATGCTACTCATTAGGGACCCTGTGTTATTTTGATAGGAACAGAAAATACAAGCCTTTTGTCTATTAAATGTTTTAAAAGGTTGCTTATTTAGAGATGCAATATTTGAAACATACATTGTGGACTTTGTCAGACATTTGACATCTACATTTAGCAAGATCTGTTTTCATAGAAAGGTATTTGTTGCTCTGATGTTTTAATCAGTGATACTTTTGAGAGAAAGAACAACAGACTTATTTATTTAATGATATTGTTTTGTTTGCTAAGTAACAGTTGACCTGAATCTTAGATAAAAAGTAACTTTAATGTTTAGAAGTTGCAGTTAAGATGAAGTTAGCTTTTTGTCTGTCATCATGGTGCAATATCTGGAAAAAAATACTGGTCATTGCTGAGACAGAAGTTATAACATTGTGTAAAACCTGAATTTGTTTGGGATATTTTTCTGCCCACTAATCCCCAATCTTTAAGGCTGATGTTAACAAAGTCTATGTTGAATTTAAACAGTTGTATAGAATAAGCTTGATAAGTCTGTTAATTCGATAAACCAATAATTGTTTGTAACTGATCATAAGGTGACCTTTTCTTTGGCAGGATATTGTTCAGATACACTCCATGTTTAGCAGTAGGATAGACCAGATATGTAACAGGTTTCATTTAACCAGAACATATGGTGTCATATGTACATTTTCCTCAATAATTCAGTGACTAAACCACAATAACCTACCAAATCGGGTGAAAAAGTCAACTTAAGAAGCATATTGTTTAATTGCCACTGACATGTTTTATGTTTGAATGATAAAAGTGATATTGATTTAAAAGTAGTCCATTTTAATTATTTTAAATGGTCGAATTGTCGCAGTTTTACTCCGCAGCGGAAGGTGGCGCTGCGCGTTATTTCGGTCAGCTGTACAGTAGAGTAAACGCAACGATCTGTTTAGCTGCAAATAAATGTATTTTCATTTCACGAAAACGGAAGAATCAACGTGCAAGCAGTAAGTTTTACAGTTGTATTTATTTATATTAATGCCATTTTTCCGTGTCCACATATTAAAGAAGTTAATATACTGTCATTTGGAGATAGAGCAACTATTGTAGCAGCTAAGCAGCTGCATTCATCGTAATAAAGACGGCAAACCTATTTTAAGAAAAATGTTCTTTGGTTTGTGTTGTGAATGAATGTTGTTACACTAAAAATAAAAAACAGCATCTGCTTCGACAGTACGGTATAAACGTTACAGTAGCAACATTAGATGAACGTACGTGTGCATAACGTACAGACAGATACGTATTACATATGTGTTTTGAGCATGTGTATAGAAAGATCATTTGAAAGCAAAGGGTAACATAATAGGGTATGGTGTGTATTGTTGTGTACAATGCATTAATGATATTGTTGCGAATGTTTTTATGTGTTCTTCAGCTATGGCAGATGATGTTTTGTTTGAATTCCTCCACATGGAGATCGTGTCTCACGTTTATAAGGAACAGGCGACCCGGGAGGATATTGATAAGGTACATTTAGTGTGGACAAATGTCATTCAGACAGATTGCATGTACATTTACCACATAACATTACCCCATTCGTCAACATATGGATTCAAGTTACCTTACACACACACACACACACCTGCACAGCATCTCAGATTCTTCTTAAACTATTTATATAAAAAATGTTTTTGGGATGGTTTCTAAACTTATGGTGTATAACAGATTTTATGGGTTGGTGTCAGAAGTTTGTTACATTTGATTGTAAATGGTGTAGTGTTTGTTAGTTGTTAGGCATCAATATTCTGTAATTGTCTTCTAAGGAACGAGTGACATGTGTATCTACTCTAGAAGCAATGGGCTTTAGAGTTGGACAAGGTCTGATTGAAAGGTGATTATCTGCTATTGCATTGTATTGCATACATTAAATGAAGCAGTGTGTAAAGTTATAAAACTGTTATAATAAACCTACTGATGACATGCTGTGTGAATGTATGTTTAAGGTTTACAAAAGACTGCCCCAGTTTTAAAGATGACTTGGACATTATGAAGTTCCTCTGTAAAGATTTCTGGAGCACCATCTTCAAGAAACAAATTGACAATTTGAGGACCAACCATCAGGTCTCATGTCTCAAGCAGTAAAGTGTGTACAGAGTGGCAAAGCATAGAAAGCATTATATCTGGTATTAACATCAGTTCTTCTGTATCTTCTCTCTCTCTAGGGCACATTTGTCTTGCAGGATAATAAGTTTGCGTTACTGTCACAGTTTTCCAGTGGAAAGCAATATCTTGAAGAGGCCCCTAAAGTAAGAATCTCTCACTCTTGTTTGGACTACTTGTTATTCCACATTAACATGGTTTTATTTTAACATGGTTTGTTTGGATTCTCTCTGCAGTATTTGGCCTTTTCCTGTGGTATGATTCGGGGGGCTCTGTCAAATCTGGGTTTGGAGGGTGTAGTGACTGCGGAGGTCTCTTTAATGCCATCATGTAAGTTTATGCTAACATATACTTGTTGCTTTTATATGTTTTACTTATATGTATATGTATCTGTATATACATCACATATATATATATATATATATATATATATATATATATATACGTACCTATATGTATACTATAGGTATATGTAAAGATATGCTAATATAGAGACTGCAACTGTCTTTGTTTTTTTTAAATAATAGTTTGTGTGTTGTTTGTAGGTAAATTTCAGGTTGTGATTCAGAAAACTTAGGATGGAGTAAGTAAGCAACGGACAGCATTGTTACATCAGAACTTGATAAATGTAGATCACACAGACTGCATTTGAAATGTTTACAATGCTATTTTTGTAATAATGCTGTCATATTTCATGAGATACTTTGCATTTTACTGTTGTGATAAAAGCCTTCAATTGAAAGTCTTCATTCTTAAAGTCATTTTCTACCTCTTAATGACTGTTAATGTGTAAAGATGGAAGGCTGTTTTCACAAAGGTGACTTTCATATTTTGAAATGGTTATGATAAATGTATGTCAAACAAGTCACATCACTTAACATTAATTTGAGATATTAGTGAATGTTTAAAATGTTAAGTGTTAAATGTTGGATGCATTATGTCTTTAGTTTTATTTGTGATGTAAGTTAATTCTGTATGTTTTGGGTACAATACCTGAACCTTATGACATACAGTTTCCAAGTCATGATATATATGACTGATATTTGAAGTGTAGTGAGGAAATTGATGGATTTTGCTAAAACCTCTAAATAGTTTTTTTTTATATTTAAGGTTTCAAAGATGTTTAAAATCCCGGCAAATTATAAGTGAATTGGAACATTTTTAAATTAAAAATAGGTTTATTTTTACACCACTAGAGGGAAACCTCTGTCAGTTATATTCACAGGTCAGGTTGTTGCTTTGAGTTCTGAAAAAATACAACGTTTTCTTTTATTGTTGTATTTAAATTAGGTTGTTTAAGCTTCTTGCACTTAAGTTATCTTAAATACTTACAGCTGGTACCTCAGTTAATCAAAGCTTTATTTGTTAGTAGTTTAAGTCATTGGACTGCTTGTTTTTCTGTGTTTTGTGCTTGTGTGCCGTTTCATTTCAGGATGAATTTGTAAATATTCCAATAAATAAACACAATTAAAGTGTTTATTTTGCTTATTGAAATAAACTGATGTAATGTAATAAAACTGATGTAATGTAATATTACATTCATAAAGATGAATGTAATAAAACAAACCGTTGGATTTTGCTTTGTCTGTACTATCAGTCCATTCTGGTAGATTCTTTTTGTTTGATGGTTAATATCGTAGTAATGCTAAATTATTAGGTTGTAGTGAATGGATTAAAAGGAACTGAAAGGATTTCCTATTAAATTCACTATAAAACAACCTAATGCTTGCACAGTTTTTGGGTCACACACCTTTTGTGTATGTCGGAACGAGATATAACACCACATGCACTTTTTTGTTTATTAAAGCCAGACAGTTATTTCCTAACTCATTTTAGTTTCACATCTGGTGTGTAAGGTCACGCTCTTTTCTCCCCTCGAATATATGTTTCAAAAACCATCTTCCGCTGCTATAAGAAACAAACAAAGAAGCGCCGTGCTTAAATAACAGGCCCGCATAAAGAACTTCAGGAGGGCTTCCCCAGTGAGCCCCCATTCATGCGCTTCTCTTTTGACTCGAGGTAAATAAACGCCCTCATCCAGAG
>JBAJNP010011784.1:0-14276 GCA_036877545.1 Yasuhikotakia modesta | reverse complement strand
CACATGTGACAGTGTGCCAGACAGTTGGCAAAATAGTGTAAATAATAGTCATTCATGTGTATAGTTTTGCTAGGAGTGTGTTGATCATTTGGAAATTGAGTGTTTACAGTTCCACAAAAAGAGTGCTGTGCAGTGGATTATACCTACAATTTTGCAAAGTGTGTGTTACAAAATTGCAAACTGAGTGCAAAGCAGTGTTTGTGCTTTTAATGTTGCAAACTCAGTGAGTGGTTTTGCTATAAGAATTAATCAGTTTATAAATTGTGCTATAAGAATCTTGGTTAGGGTTTAAGCATTCAGAAAAAACTGTAACCTATGCAGCATGAGCCATAAACAGAATTGATTAGTTCATCTTTTGAGTCTTTCAAATTGTTTGTTCTTTGAACTTCTTTTGTAATGTGACGTGACAGCATTTCATACAAAAAATTCCTTACAAACAGATGCATAGTTATTATTAGTAGTAGTATTGTTGTTGTTGTTGTTACTAGTATTTACTCTTACAATTATGTAATGCGTTTCAGGTCTCAACGTGTAGCTTTTAAATTCTTACAGTTTATAAATGTGTGAATTTATGGCTTTGGTCGAATTTATGGTCGAGCTAGTAAAATTATCTGAACTTCCCATCACTATTCATTATACCCCCCACCTATGCAGGAAAACACCATAAAACTTAAAATAAATTTAAAAAATCAATCAATCGATTTTTTTCACCAATCTTTTATAAAACAATTATACGTATTTGTGCGTATAAAAAACAGTAAAAGTGTTTCCCCTTTAATACAAAAAGGGCACATAACATTCACAGATGCATTTGTCATGAATTTAGCTGCGAGTTCAAGAATGAGTGAGATGTAAATCCAAAACATAAATGATTTATTCCACACTAGATAAATTCAACACAAGGCAAAAATCAGTAGAACAGGTGTATGCAACATAAACACTTCGCACAAACTATAACCAACAATGAAACAAAGACAGGGACCAGTATATACAAGACTAAATGAGCATTAATGATACACAGGTGGAAGCAATCACAAGAACAAACCAAAACTTGAAACATGGCGAGGGTGAACAGAAACAGGACCAAACCAAATAACAGACAGGCAATATGTAACAGCATTAACAGCAACTGTGCCATGCAATATCTTCCACTGAAGATCACCTGTACACTTTTCTAGAGGTGGTTTGTAAAGGATTCTTTCCATACTTTATCCTTTACGTTCCTTAAGAAATGTTTTATTCAAAACCTTAACACAGCATTTATACAAGACTTTTCTTTAAGTATCATTAAAGTTCACTCTCCAAATTTAAACTCTCCAAAATCTCCATTACTTTTGTTTGGTAGAATTTGGCCCAATTTTGGTTAAATTTAATCAAATTAAGATGCCATTTCAACTACAATAGAACTTCAATTTCACTGAATGCCAATATTAGCCTGCTTACCACTCTGTAAAATGTTTATATGCTTTGTCCTCACTTGCTAAGCAGTTATTTTTACATGGACATCACTACTGTTGAAAGACAAGATAACACAATTTGGCATATTAGTTGGTGCAAGTACTTCACACATTTAAAAAAAGTAAAACTAACGAAACTTGATGACAAAACCTCTACATATTTGGATGTCTACTAAGTAATTGAGTGCACATTTTAAATCTCAAAAGTGGGTCAACCACCTTCCTCAGTCTTATGGCCAAAAACGTAGACAACATTTTCAAACCAGTACACAGAAGTGAAACCAGTTGCCAATTCTTTATAGCCTTCAAAATCCTCATCTTATGGAGAAGAGTTATGACTGCTCTTCTGCAACTCAGTAACAAACCCTCAAAAAAATGGCTTTTAGTTAGGTTCATTGTTAAGCAGTACTAAGTTTAACAATTGAAGCAAGTTTTAAGACTATAAATTCTTTGTTCAAAGGCCTACAGATAATATACATACAATGGCAATTTAAAAAACAGAATATTTGAGGTTTCTAGTGGTGTTATTTATATGTTACTGGGGCAAAAAAATTGCAGAGCCTTAGATGTCATCAGTTCAAAATGGTCCCCCTTGGGGACTGCGACTTCAAAAGGTTTAATGTCTTCATGTTTGCTTTTTGTATTAAATGGCTGGTGTTAAAATATGCAC
This sequence comes from Yasuhikotakia modesta, assembly GCA_036877545.1. Taxonomy (NCBI): domain Eukaryota; kingdom Metazoa; phylum Chordata; class Actinopteri; order Cypriniformes; family Botiidae; genus Yasuhikotakia; species Yasuhikotakia modesta. The sequence goes on along the minus strand of JBAJNP010011784.1, from coordinate 12,149 downwards.
AGGAAAGGTCTTTAGCAACAGGTCCCACTGAGATTTGAACTTGCATCACTGGATTCAAAATCCAGAGTCATAACCATGAAACAACATACAAAGTTTCTGCTGGACTGATTTCCTATGTAAAGGCCCCGCCACCCTGGATGACAAGAAGAGTCACTAGGAAAAGGTCAAACTGCCTGGGCCTAAACCATGAAAATGACATTGGCCTGCCGAAACCTGGGATCGAACCAGAGCCCTTCAGTCTAACACTCTCTCAACTGAGCTATTTCGGCCCCCGTAACAAGCCGATTCTTCTGCCAAATTTGATTCTTCGATCTCAAATTTGCCCGCATTCGGGTTTCAAAACAAACTTCACTTTAGTAACGGGATCTGGCTTACATATTGCCACACTATTGCCATGTATCAAACGAAAACAATACATTTGTTTTCACCATCAATTTTCATCCAAAAAACACAGCACAGCAGCTCACACTTAAACTTGCGGTACCATCTGTGGATGTAGTAACTTATAATGAATAATCCAATGCCACGCCGGTATGCAGGTGTTAACAAAGACCAAAGCAACAGGAAGAGACGAGCTTCCAGTAAGGTCTTTCTCTGACTGGAAGCTCGTCTTTACCTGTTGCTTTGGTGTTTGTTAACACCTGCTTGCATCACCTGCTGGTGAGTGACTAACAGCAGATGGAGATTTTGCATCGGTGCTCTGCTGCTTTTCCTGTGTCCCCAGATAAACTCTGCCGAAAATTGCCTGGCGAATTTTATCAATGGTGTTTTTAGACAAACTGAATGTTTGGAAATTAGCTTTATAAGGTGAATATTGATCATTGAATTTTTAACAACGAAACAGTGTGTGTGAATGTTTTCAGCTGAACTATACACAGTGTTTGAAAATACAATGCATTAAAATGCAAGCACTGTTTATGCTGTGCCTTTTTTTCGATTTGTGCAATTCATCATGCTTTTTTTTCAAATACTTTAGTCATTATTTTTCTTCCATATATTTCAAAACAACAAATATAAATATGTGGTGTTACTGTGACATCATGCATATATTTTAAAACAACATACAGATTTGTTTTAAAATATATGTTGACATCACACATTTATTTTGTTAGATCCAAGTCCCCACACTAAGACAATAATTAGAATTCAGTCCCGGACATCAGATTCCGCCAGAAATATCAACTTGTGAGCAGAACTGTCGATACCCAAATCCTGTTAAGTCTTGTCTGGTGTCTAAAATACCCAAACCTGAGTGTTAAACACTGGTCTTCTGCCAGTCAAGAAGGTGACAAATGAAAGCCAGAGAAGAGCAAAAGCAGGAGACAAAGTGATAATGGTATAAGAACAAGAGAAGAGTTTATTGAACAGTCTTAGTTGCCTATGTCTCAATGTTCAAACTTTGTCTGAAGAACACAATTTAACAGTCAATGATATATCAAACTCGTTCATGACAACATCCCATTAAACTTTGAGTTTCCATAAACATCCCCTCTTACCAGAGTTTATCCAGACATAACAATTGTATGCTTTGTCTGTCCAAATTGTCTGTTTGTCATCCTGCGCCAGGGAAAGCTTTTAAGTTAGAATGCCAAAGGCGAAGGGAAAGATAGGGGGCTCTATTGAGCATTTCAGAGAGTATTTTGTGTTCCTCCATGTCTGTGTTTTTAATATGGGTGGGGATACACACTCTCTGGTTACTTCCCCCCCATGTTCATGGCTCAGCTCACCACCTCTCGTCCACAGAGGAACTGGACATAGAGATTGTGGATGAGCTGTCAGTGTTCCCTCATTATGATGAGTTAGTGGAGGTTCTTACTCATGCTGTGGCCAAATTAAATATCAATTGGCCAAGAAGCAGGCTGTTCAGAGAAAGAGTCTATTATATGAGAGGTTCCTGAGCAGTCGGTTAGTGCCTCCACACCGGAGCCTGCTCTTTTTTCCTGACCTTCATGCTGAGGTATCGAGATCATGGAACAGGCCCTATTTAGCTCGCCTATTTAGCCCCGCTTCATCTGTGTATGGCAACATGGTGGGGCTTGGCAAGCATGGTTACAAGGCAGTGCCCCGGGTTGAGCATACGCTTGATAGCTATCTGTCACTCGATGTGGCACTATCCAAACCATTGCTTACTACATCAGCACTTGTGGGCAGAGGTTACATGGCAGCAGGTCAGGCCGGCACGCCCATATCAGGCATATCAGGCTGAACTGCTGAAGGAGGTTGATGAAAGCAAAGCCGTCACACCCAAGGTTGTGTCTGTGCTCAGGAGGACCACTGACCACCCCACTGTGTATACAGAGAGGTATTTATGGTTGACCCTATATAATTTAAATAAAAATGATAGGGTCTTTCTTTTGGATGCCCGGCACGTGTTGGTGCCCACCGACAACACGACAGGTCACGTCCCCTGTACAGGTTGGAGTTCTGGTGCAGGAGGGATCCAGAATGTTGGCCTGATTGACCCAGGAACATCCCTCCGTAACCTTCCCTTGAAGGTTGAATTTTATTGCCTATGTGTTTATATTTATCATCGATGAGAGTCCCTGATTGACCCGGTATAGGGACTCGTCACCCACCACCTCGGAAGGAGGGTCATCTTCCCTGTCTGGACCTAAGGGTAAAGGGGAGACAGGGTCAGTATGTGGCTTAAGAAGTGACACATGAAATTATGGGAAAATTTGATACTGAGGGGGCAGGTCCAGATGGTAAGTCACCGGGTTGATCTGACGTATGATAGATAAAGGACCAATGTACCATGGATTCAGCTTTTTACCGGGCAGCCAGAGACGGATATCTCAGGTGGACAACCAGACCTTTTGTCCCGGTTGATAAAGGGGAGTGGGAGCTTGGCGTTGGACTGCTTGATGTAGGTGAGCATGAGCTGAGTCTCATACCCTCTCGCTTCTTCTTGTTATGACCCCTACAGTCGAGGGTCGGGGGTGCAACACAAAAAAGTGAAAGAATAAATGAAGAAATTAAAAGTGAAAATTTAACACGTAACACACCAAGTTGTTCTTAATCTCCTTAATTTTTAAAAATGTTTTTGTTGTTTTTTATACCAACACACAAATAGGAAGCAAAATACTTCAGACCTGGCAAAGCCAAAACAACAAAGCAAAACAAGCTACGCTAAACACAGACACATGACTAAATAACCCAACAACAAATGCCAAAACAAATAAATGATACCCAGCCCCATCGGACACAATGTTCTCAGGGATGTTGAAGTTCCTGAAGATGGTGTGAAAGCGGGTTTCAGCCGCCTCTAGGGCTATAAATTTATACCACCTTTCAGGGGTATAAATTTACAAGCTTTAGAGAATTAATCAACAAAGATGCAGGTGTAGCTTTCCGAACTTGGGAGGTCAGACATAAAATACACACAGATGTGAGACCAGGGATGCTGAGGAATGGGTAGTGGTAATAATTTCATTTCTGGAAGGTGTCGTGGTGTGGACACTATAGCACAAACCCCACAGCCCTTGACATACCGTCTCATATCCCAAATCATAGAGGGCCACCAGTAATGTTGTTGGAGTAGCGAGAAGGTACATAAGGTGCCAGGATATCCAGAGGCCAGAGCGGTGTGTACAGAGTCCAGAAGGGGAGTGTGGAACGCCGGTGGGACATAGAGGGTCCCTTCTGGAAGGGTTTGTCTCCATAAGCTTGCTAAATCTGGTCATCGATGGCCCACTGGATGGGACTTACCACTATGGTTGGAGGGAGGATGGTGTCAAAAGTGGCTGGTTCAGGTTCCCCTTAGTGGATGCGAGATAGGGGGTCTGCCTTGACATTTCTAGGGCGAGGTCTATAGGAAACAGAAAAGCAGAATCTTGTGAAAAACAGGGACCAGTGAACCAGATCTGGGTGTCGAAGGATGGGTGCAGAACTGAAGGCCTGTTTCAGGGATTGGAAGGCTTCGTCCAGGTTAGGGGCTTGGGGTTGCCCTTTAACAGAGAGGTTAGAGGAGAGCATAACACACTGTAACCATGGATAAAGTGTCTAAAGAAACTTTAGCTGCTCTTTGACGGAGATCAGTATAGCTTAATTGTCTTCCACCTTCCCCTGGTCCATCTGTATCTGACCGGGGGAGATAGGTTAACCAAGGAACTGAGTGTGCGTGACATGGAATTCGCATTTTAGATAGAGGGCATTAGCGAGAAGACACTGGAGAACCAAGGTGACATGGTGGACATGGAGTTTGACGGAGGGGGAGTAAACTAAAATGTCATCAACAAATTTATTTAAATTGTCACGAAATCATTTGTTCTTAAAACTTTGAAATACTGAAGGGGCGTTGGAGAAACCAAAGGGCATGATCAAGTATTTGTAGCGTCCGGAAGGGGTCTTTCATTCATCCCCTTCATGGATCCTAATTAAATTACAAGCACTGCGCAAGTCTAACTTAGAAAAGTTAGTGGTGGAACGGAGTTGCTCTAGGGCCGCAGATACCAGGGGAAGGGGGTACTTGAACTTTACATTGGCCTCATTAAGCTGGCGGTAATCAATGCAGGGCCTGAGTCAAGGGGAAATAGATCCTTCCTTGATGTATACACCCATGACCTTCTGCTCTGGGATGCACAGCGGATATATTTTCCCTGTAGGGAGCGATGCACCTGGCAACAGCTCAGCAGCACAGATCGATGGGGAGGCAGCCGTGTAGCTAGTTGTTTGCTGAACACCCGGGCATATGCTTGATAGGGTGTCAGGTTGGGATATCCACAGTGCTGTCCAGGCTTTCCACTGATGTGGAGTTACATTCCAGGGAGAAAGGCAGAGGATTTTTTGTGACTGGGAGGATGTAGTGCTCGTGACAAAAAGGACATCGCCCGTTACCCAGTTGATGCAAAGGTTATGTTGTTCTAACCAGGGCTGCCCCAGGACCTCATCTGAGGTGGAGTGTTCCAGAACCAGGAGTTGGACACACTCAAAATAGAGGCAGCCACATCAAGATGGTACTGAGCCCATCCTGTGCCCAGCGGTTTGCCCTGGATAGTACAGATGTGAGACATAGTCACTGGAGGGCTTTTGGGGAGATGAAGTTACCCGCAGACCCGATTCTTAAGATTCTTAAACCCATCTTTTGTGACAGCGTTAATCGGCATCATATCGTTTGCCAGGTAACTTGTTATGGTATCTATGGTATGGTATTGTTATGGTGCCTTCGTGATGATTTTTCACAGGGTGTGACACTTTCTAAGGCTTGAGCAATTGAAGTTTGTTTGGATGTCAGTAGTGGTGGTTGTGACAAGGTGTGTTCATCGTTGGCCTTTTGGTCATGCATTCGTCATAGAGTTGTCTGTGATACCTGGGTGCTGATACAGGTTTGTCTTGTTGCCTCGTGAGGTCAACACAGATGTTCGGCAGGTTTTACAAATGACTTGCCTTTGAAGTAATCAGAACTTCGAAATCCAACATAATTCCAAACATATGCCGTGCCTTTTTGTTTTAAGTTCAAGTTCAAGAGAGCTTTGGTGTCATTACAACTACATACAGCTTACACCACACAATGAAACAACGTCTCTCCAGGACCATAGTGCTACACAAAACAACAAAGAGCCACATAAGACAGCAAGAGTCACATCAACACAACAAAGGTCTAACACAAAGCTACATACAAGTGCACGACGAGTACTATATAACAATACGATTGATTCATAAAATATAGCGCCAACTAAGCTGCAGTTTATGGCACTGTCCAAATAGGTATGACAGGCTATGAATAATGTGGGTGTGCATTTATAGAGTGGTATAAAGTGGGAGTGCATACCTGTATCAACAGTAAACATTAGCAGCAGAAAAAAAGATTGGTATAAACATTTAGCAGGAAATGTTAATGTCATCAACATTTAGTTATAATATACCTGTGTGTATTGTAGAGTTAACATTATTGTTAAGAAACCTGCTGGCTTGTGGATAGAAGCTGTTCGACAGTCTGGTAGTGTGGGCCCAAATGTTTCGGTACCCAGAGATGGTCAGTATTTTAGATAAATGTATTTAAAAAACGTATGTGAAATACAATATACTGTTTTGTGTTTTGTATTTTAAAACCTTTGGGAAAAATATAATGTCCTTTGTATTTAAATACATTTAAGATGAGTATTTTGTATTTTTAAAATACTTTGTGCCAAACAACCTCTATATAAGGGTGCTGATTTAGTTTAGACACACCCCTCCCCCAACCTTAACACTCATGCACGTGAGCTGCTGCAGTATCCACTATTAGACAACTGTTTGTGAGGTTCAACACAATCATCCCCTTATCAGCTCCCATAGAACGCTTGTTTTCATTTGCGGTCTTAATCAATAGGCCACACAGACGATGCCTTAACCCCAATCTTTTTGAAAAGTTGGTAGTGCTAAAAGGGTATCGAATAGATGGATGTCTGAAACACACAGGTACACCATCTTGAGGAGTACACCATCTGTTATATAACTGACTTTGTGTTGAGTTCTTGCTAGTGAATTGAAGTCATGATGGTGATGAAACAATAAAAAATGTTTGGGGAAAACATTTAGTTTGGTTTTTCCTACAGGGCAGGGGAAGATCATTTCTAATCAGCTGTACACATCTAAATGTTTTTGTTTTGCATTCAGAATATGTCCAGATATATTTTAGCCTAATAGGAATGCCTGCACTTGATGGCCAATTTCACATGTATTTTATGTATTTTCATTTGTATTTGAATTCATTTTTTCACACAGTATTTTGTATTTGTATTTAAATATTTTTTACACAGTATTTTTATTTAAATACATTTTTCCACTCAATATTTTGTATTTATGCCCATCTCTGTTGGTACCTCTTTCCAGATGGCAGGAGGGTGAACAGCATGTGTGAAGGGTGTGTGGTTTCAAATGCTGGTCGCTTTACGGATACAATGTGTGTTATAAATGTCCAAAACAGAGGTTGGAGAGACACCAATGATCTTCTCAGCTGTCCTCACTCTCTGCTGTAGGGTCTTCTGGTCCACGACGGTGCAGTTCCCAAACCAGACAGTGATAGAGCTGCTCAGGATGCTCTTGGTAGTCCCTCTGTAATACATGGTAAGGATGGGGAGAGAAGGAGTGGCTTTCCTCAGCCTTCGTAGAAAGTCACGATGTGTGTGAGTGCGATGGGGCGATAGTCATTAAGGCAGGGTACTGATGACTTTTTTATCATGGGGACAATGGTCGGTGTCTTAAAGCACATAGGAAGAACGGCACTGCTCAGAGAAATGTTGAAGATGTCGGTAAAGACACCTGTTAGCTGTTCGGCACATTCCCTGAGCACTTGACCAGGAATGTTGTCTGGTCACATCAGTGGTGGTTAGACAGAGCATCTGTTCGTTCGGAGGAGGGTGGTCTTCCTCGTCATTGTAAGGACCACCCACTGGTCCAACGACGGAATCCAATGGCGTGGGTGAAGGGCTTTCTGTGCTCTGTCCTTCCTTAGCGCAGCTGTAAGATTTTACTTAATTTATTAAAAGTTTGGTTTTAAAGGACTTAACTCTAATCTGACTCCAATTAAAAACAAATTTAAGGTGGTTATTCTAAATTATTTGTTGATCATAATTTAGGGTTTGATTATTTAGAGATTCTCATATTCTTAGTTATTCGTTCATTAGGGACCCGTCGTCGCACTGAGTCTCGCGCTTTTACTTTTTAGACACGGATCTCACGAGCCCAAAACTGTCAGTCTGATTATAGTCAGAGGGTGCCGGGTAAACTAATATTATTAAAAACTGGCCACCCCATGGTTGCTCTTGTTTTAATAATAGTGCTCTTAGTCACGATCATGCAACGTGCGAAGACAGGTGATAGACAGAAATCAGGGGATCTTGGGTGATGTGCTCCCTGCTCCATACAAACCACAAGTCCCCAGTATGATCTTATCCTGACACAGAATTTGTGGTAATGCACAGACTACTTCTAATCTACTGGAAATAACAATTTCTTAAGAACTTCAAATAAATCAAGAAAATTAATTTATTTCGCCAGGCAAGTTAAACACTAATTCAAGGAAATAAAAGACAAATAAGAATTCGAAAACACACAGAGTCCAAGTCCTACCTGGCAAATGAGACTCACAGCAGTTGTGAAACAAAGGGTTAGGTGTGGACCTCAAGTCACCCCAGGGTATCTCTATCAGAGCAGTTTTATTGTTTAATTGGTGCATTCTCGCAGATCAGTTGATGCCAGCTGTGACAAACTTTGTTGTTTTAAGATGCGTTCCCACAGGCCCACTGGAGCGAACTGCCTTACATCATTAAGTTGTTCTGTGCCTCAAACCAAGCATAGAAATCTTTTAGCACATCTGAGAGGGAGGCAACATTGCTACAGACAAGTGAAATTATCTTGTAGTTTGTGATCATCTTAATGCCCTGCCACATGCGCCAGGTGTCTCTGCTGTCCTGGAAATGGCTGTGGATTGTCTGGGTGTGTGCACGCTTTGCCTCTCTAACATCATTGATGTACTTGCCTATGTAGCTGGTCACTGATGACATATTTTCCCCCAAGTTAATGGAATTGCTGTTGGTTGCAGCTTTCCTAAACATGTTCCGGGCAGGTCAAAACAGTCCTGAAGGGCATGGATGGCTCCTGCTCGCCAGGTTTTCACCTGCTAAAGGACCGGTTTAGAGCGTCTGATGATCGGTCTGTATGCTGGCATTAGCATAACAGTGATGTGGTCTGAGTATCCGAGTTGGGGGAGGGGCTCTGCACGCTACATGCCTGGGATGTTTGTGAAAACAAGATCCAGCGTGTTTGCCCCTTTTGTCGCAAAGTCCACAGGTTGATGCAATTTTGGGAGCACTGACTTAAGATTTGCATATTTGAAATCTCCGGTGATGATAAACACTTCATCTGGGTTAGCGTTCTGTAGATCCCCAATAGCCCTGTAGAGCACATATAAAGCCTCCTTAACATTTGCACTGGGAGGAATGTAAACTCTGATTATGAAAGCAGCGGTGAATTCACGTGGTAAATTAAAGGTCTGCATCTAACACTCATAAACTCCACTAGCGATACACAGTATTTAGAGACAAGCACAGCATTGTAAAAAACTACAGTCTGCCTCTAAACAGATTCCACTCCAGCATAAAATAATGACATGCTCAACTCATTATAAGGCTTATTTATCATAGAGACTTATATTTTTGCAATGATAGAATAAACAGTAATTCTGTTAATATAAGGATGCCTCAGAGAGAGAAAGAGACTTTATGAATCAACTTGATCAAAGGGATACAACGTGGCTGTAATACACATTCAGAAAACATTTGGTCAGACAGCAGTATCACCCGACCATTTGGGTGATCACTGTTAACAATAGTCATTCTGTGGAAACCGAGAGCAATCTCTCTTACCACATCCTCAGCTGAACCCTGCACTCTGATACTGCAACACCGCAATAAACTATTACTTTGTTGGAACCTTCAACGTTCTTCTTCATCGTATTTTTATTTTTTACATTACTACAGTCTGTCTCTAAACAGATTGTAGTTTCTTACAGCTTACACCTTTCCGTGTTGATGTATACACACACACACCACCACGATGCATGATTTCTGTATCTGCGTAGTGTATGGTGGTCTTATGTATGAACACCACTGTCTCTGATGTCCATGCACTTTTGTTTGTTGGGCTAAACACATGAATAGCACCATTTTACATCCAGAGAACGGTAACAGTGTTTGCTCATTCAGTCAGTACATGCTAAAATGCCCCTATTGCTTAAACTTTGCATCAAACGTAATATGCGCATGACGCAAACTGTGAAAAACAAGGTATATCCTTAATCAAAATAATCATAGCTCTTGCAATTTGAAAAAACGCATCCTTTCAAACTGCGATTTAGGTTTACAAATGATTAATCATGCAGGCCTTGCTCCAGAGGCGCCTGTGGCGCTGGGGTGGTCAGTAAAGATTGCCATGGTCCAGCCTCATCAGCCTGCTGCATGTTTGGTCCGGTCTTTTGTAACAAACGCAGAAACAAGAGTGAAGGGTAGAATTGACAGGTTTATTGAAATACACAGGTAAGTAGACAGGGAACACTGGAACAGGTAAGTAACAGAAACTTAAATTTGCTGATAGTGCAGGATTGATGGAATTGACACAGATATCTTGTTTCTTTGTTTTTCGTAGTATGGCAAGGGACTCTGGAGACAGTTAGTATACAGGTTACAGGTTAGTATATGATCTGAAAATCAGCATACGATACCAGTAGTATACCAGAGTCTGTAACGTAGACGAGACCGGACAACTAGTACCTGAGGTGTACGATTATATGGGCCAGTCTCTGATGAGGAACAGTAACCTTCCCAATCCACCAGATCGACGAGAGTCCAAGATCGATTGACCTGGTATATGGACTCATCACCCACCACCTCGGGAGGAAGGACATCTTCCCCATCTAGACCCAAGCATTTAACAGAATAGTATTATCTGTTATGACAAATAGCTTAATCAGAGCAATCAGTAAAAATAAATATAGATTATATACACTTTATATATAGAGAAAGAACATTCTGCATGTATAGAAATTACCTGTTGGGTTGTTCCTTACAGCGTCTCTCTCATCACATGCACCGAGCATTGAGTTGACCGCTGAATTATCTGACATTAGAGGACGCAGTACGAAACACTTTTGTCTTTGTTCACACAGAAACTCTGTTAAGCGGTGGAGAGAAACATGTTAGGAAACACGACGCTGTCCATCGAGCCGACTTTATTTATTTTAGGCCGACAGTATTTTAATGAACTCACCCTAAGCATCTTGAATGCCGCTCTGCTCTGCTTGACTTGAAACTTGAAAGTCAAGTTTTTAATGAAAATTTCTGTGATTTATATACAGTATATACATTAATTTTATGTGTAGAGCAGGACGAGGTAAAGAAGGAGCTCAGGCACATCTTGAGAGGAGTCATTAGGGACGACAGTGGGTGTGGCTGAAGAAGGAGATGGCTTTAGGAGGCTTAGTCAGGAGGAGTTATACAAAGGGTTGTGCTTATTATTAAGTAGACGCTTCATTACTGGACTGCAGGTATATCTTTCCAGCAGCAATAGTTTCTCCAATTGTTACCTTTCTTTCCTTTTTTCTCTTCTCTTTGGCCCTTTCCTCTGCTCAATTATAAAGGAAAAATATTCATTTTGTTTTGCTCATAGAATTGGTCTTTTCTTGAGGTTTTATCTGATAACACTGATGTCTTAAATTTTTTTGTGTCTTTTTCACAGGTGTCTCCTGCTATTCTGGAGCGTCCAGCTGGTCTTCATCCACTGAGTTCACACACTTTCTAAAGATCTCTGTCTTGTTCTCCATCCAGCAAAACAGTCTTTCTGTCCCTGTTATCTGTCTTGGCTGCTTGGTCTTTATTTCTTCCTTGTGTTGTGGTGCTGTTGGCTGTGGCTTTGATGGCAGAGATCAATTCTTTCCTCAGTTTATTTACTGAACGCCTCTTCTGTGGCTCTTTGGTTGCTGGAGGTGGGTGTTTAAGAGCAGCATGTTCAGATGCTGGTTTACTTGGAGCAACCAGATTTGGTCGCAAGGTTTTCACCTCAACGCCCAATGAAGTTCTTGAAATATCTTTCTAGGCTTTTGTCAGGCTATTGTGGTTTGCTTGGATGGGAGTCTGTTTTTTTTACTTTCTCCTCCTGATTTTGTGTGGCCCTCTGTTGTTCTGGTTCATTGGTCTGTTTTTTTTTTAATTCCCCACTAAATATCTCTCCTCTGATTTTTTAGGTTCTGGAGGTGAGTGTTTAGGTGCAACATATAACACTGGTGGTTCAGGCACTGGTGAATGACTGGACATTTTCTCAGATGCTGGTTTGTGGGAGAAGCTGATATTGAAAAAGGAGACGGTCTGTAGATATGTTTAGGATATTTTTGCTCAACACATAGTTGAGTTGGATCTTGTGAAACTCTTGCTTACCTTTAGTCAAGTTCAGAATTTATTTGTCACATACACAATCGTACAGAGTATGATATGTAGTGAAATGATCAATCAACCCATCCACAGATATTACAAACATACATGAATTAACAAGAGTGGGGTAGACATGATGGGAAGATAGTGATATAAAGAAATACAGCATCACATGAGGAAAGGTGAGGCGAGAAAAAAGACCAACCCCCAGACTATGCTCCAAGAGAAGCACAGTGTGGGAACATG
>JBAJNP010011783.1:0-14280 GCA_036877545.1 Yasuhikotakia modesta | reverse complement strand
GGTGCCTTGCTCAAGGGCACTTCAGTTGCTATCTGCCGGTGCTGGAATCGAACCAGCAACCTACTGATTACAAGCCCGACTCATTAACCAGTAGACCACAACTGCCTCCCTGCCTATCTGTTGTGACTTGTCTGTTCCCACGTTTTTGCTATTGGATTTTGCCCTGTTGCATTTGTTCGCATTCTGGTTTTGTTCGCATTCTGGTTTTGACCCTGCTTTGTTCATCTCGTTTTGTCTGCCGCCTGCCCTAACCCCTGCCTGTCTTATCGCCTTGTATTGCTTGCTGCCTGCCCCGACCATTGCCTGGATACCCGTGCACGATTATATGCTGCCTGCCCTGACCATTGCCTGTTTATTGATTACGTTTATGCTTGGTCATTTGTGTTACTTTAATAAACCGCATATGGATTCTAGCAACTCTGCCTCCGCATCATTACAGAGCTGACAAATCACCAAGCATAAACGTAATGAAGCGTAAGCTGAAGAAAGCAGGGTCAAAACCAGAATGCGAACAAATCCAACAGGGCAAAATCCAATCGCAAAAACGGGGAACAGACAGGGCACAACAGATAGGCAGATCGATAAAAAAGGCTTGGTAAGGCAGGGTAAACTCTGGCAATACTTCGCGAAGTGCCAGTGGAGCACATGGCCTTATATACTGGCAAACAGGAAATGGGAGGTACCCCAGTACCCCAGGTGAGGAGGAAGTGGGAGTTAGTATTCCGGGGAGGGTTCCCTCTGCTGGCGTGGGGGTATGGGACGAGATGTTACAACCAGATGGGAGCGAGATGTAGTGTAGCTTGTCATGTCCACTGCAAGCTGTTTCATAAAACATTCTGCATTATTTTTTGCTAAATTTAAATTAAAGTCCTTAGCAAAAATGATTGTAATTGCGTGGCCCCATGTCCTGGTCTTATAAAACATGTTATTCCAATGAATAAAATGCATGTCTTTGTAACTCTTTATTCATTATCTTCATTTTTTCCTCCTATTTTACAAAGACCTGTTATATGGAGACTTTTATATGGTTCATATATATGGTGACCAGGGAACATTTTGAAGTTTTTACAATTGTCTTCACTTGATTATATATAAATCTCAGGAATTAAAAAATGTGCGCGAACCAGGAAGCTCAAGATGAACTGCTGGCCCTAGCGAGTATATATGATGAGGAGGTGTTTCGCAAGGCAGAATCAGGACAGAAGGGAGAGATCTGTCTGTGCCTTGAGCTTCCTCCAGACTTCAGACTGCTATTTAAGGGTGAGATTTTAAAATAGATTATTCAAACTTATTGCTAGTATGTTTGTTATGATCTTGCTATTTGAGTTATTCTTATATTGTTTAACAGGGCCAACATGCATAGAGTGTGACATATCATTTCTGTCCCCCTTGGTTCTGCGTTTTGAACTTCCTCCAGACTACCCCTCATCTGCTCCAATCTTTACTCTAAGCTCCAATTGGCTCACAAGAGTCCAGGTGAGTCCTGCTTAGCTAATAAAATACAGTTCTTTGTTTTATTCTATCTGTATGGTAACATCATAGCCAGTAAGGTAATTTTGGTTGGATTATACGGTTGAATAATCTATATTATGTCTGAAAAGATTGCTGTCCTTTGCAAGAGGCTGGATGAGCTTTGGGAAGAGAAAAAGGGTAGTGTGGTTCTTTTTACATGGATCCAGTTCCTAAAGGAAGACATTTTGGAGTTCTTGGGCATCCAGTCTCCACTTGAAATCCAAAGCATTAGTGGTCAGTCGCAGGGCGAATCAGGCCAGAAGCAAGAAATAGATTCTACTGAAGATAAAAGTCAACAACAAGCATTAGACCCAAGAGCTGTTCAGGAAGTGGAACCTCACACAGACATATTAAACCAGCTTCTTGAATTTAATGAAGCTCAGAAGCAGAAGGTGTTTGATGGAAAGGTCTTCTGCTGTGGGATCTGCTTCTCTGAGAAGCTGGGCTCCAGCTGTCTGCTGTTCAAGGAGTGTCAGCATGTCTACTGCAAGGACTGCATGAAGGAATACTTTCAGATCCAGATCAGAGACGGCAAAGTCCAGTGCCTTGACTGCCCTGAGCCAAAGTGTGTGTCCATAGCCACTCCAACACAGGTGCATTTACAACAATCTTTATTCATATATTTATGCTATGGTAAATGAATAGCTTATAACTTCTGGTGACTTTTTATGACTGAAACAACAGGTGAAACATCTGGTGGGAGAAGATGAGTTTTCCCGATATGACCGTCTCCTCCTTCAGTCAAGTCTGGACCAAATGGAGGATGTTGTTTACTGTCCCCGCAGGAGCTGCTGTATGGCTGTGATGGTGGAGCCTAACAGCACTATGGGCATCTGCCCCTCTTGCCGATACCCTTTTTGTACTTTATGCAAGAGAAGCTATCATGGTCTCTCTCAATGCATAGCCACTGCTGGTGAGACCATAATGGATGGATGTCATGCTTGAATTTTATTTTATTAGTGTCATACATCCATACACCCCAGGCTTACTGTAAATAAACACATATAAAATACAGCTTATATACAGAATTGTTATGTGGTTTTACTTATCAGTTTCCCCTTGCATTTCTGTTATTAAACATTAAGCACAAAAACTTGAATGATTGTCTCTATAGTGTCTCTGTAGTTGAATATTTCTGCATTCCTTTAACAGATGAGATTCGTGGTTTGCGGGATGAATACCTGTCGGCAGATGATGAGAGGAAGAAGTTTCTTGAAAAGCGTTTTGGAAAACATGTCATTCAGAGGGAGGTGGAAAATTACTTCAGCACAGAATGGTTGAAGGATAACAGTAAAAAATGTCCATCATGTGGGACTCATGTACAGGTCAGCTTCTACTGCTGTAGCTCTCAGCAAGTCATTCATCATTAAACTACATACTACATGTTGGTGTCTTTTATGGAAGCAGTAGTGTCATGTTGTGCCCATCTCATGGCTATCATTATCAATAATGATGTATCATTGTTTTCATTCTTACATGGTTTGATAATCCACTAAACATTCTTAACTTGCATTTTGTGTTTGTCATTGTTAGAAAGAGAGCGGCTGTAACAAGATGACATGTTCCTCCTGCTGGAAACATTTCTGCTGGATCTGCCTTACAGTCATTGACAATGAGAACCCATATGCTCACTTTGAAGACAGAAGATTCAAGTGTTTTAACCAGTACGTGCCTTAAATCTCTCAGTGTATGGATGCTCATTTGAACCATTTTCCTGACTGATAACTGATGCTCAAAAATCGTTGCTCAGGGACATTAAAGATGACGAACTTTCAACATTATGTCCTTATTTATTTTATGTAGCACCAAATCTGATTCATTAAAGTCTCTGTTGCTCCCTGTGTGCCTCTACTCCTGCATGAAAAGTCCATAATCGCCTGCGTTTTTATATTATATACATGAACATCATTATCAAAACCTCAGTATGCAGAAACAGTAGCTGAGAAATACCAGATTAATCTCCTGCTTTCAGGAGATTTTTAAAGGCACCAGTATGTACAATTTTTCCACAGTGTCTTTAACAATATATTTTGTTAAACTGCATAATTATATTATGACAAATGTTTGCAAGTATTTGTACATTTTAAGTAGTGCATCATCCCAGGTCACATGTCTCTCAATGATGTATAATGCTTCAATCAGGTTTCTGCCTATAATGCCTTAGAAACCTTGGCCAAATTCTCACTATGGACCATGTGTCTTCATTAGCATTTAATAACGTTCTTGTATATGTGTGCACCATTAACCATCATTGGCAAAAATACAGATAATGTACTCATTGTAAAAAATATATGTATGTATATGTATGTTTAATGTAACAATTCATGTACTATTCTTGTTTTCTTGTAGGTTGCATCAGTAAATGTAAATGGAGAAAGAAATTGAGAGTTTGTGACGTTGATGGAGATTTTGTGACGTTGACGGATCTGAAGAAACAGAAGATTTTGTTGCTTGAATGCACTTTCTGGATGCACATTTTCTTTATAGTTATTTATTAAATGGTAAAAGATTAAACCTTTTAATCACATAAATGATAAATGATATTTAATGAATATTTATATTTATTGGGAAAAGCTGCTTAAATCTTTGAAAACCATTACAAACAGTTAAAGAGACAGTTTACCCAAAAACGTTCTCATCATTTACTTACCCTCACACTACCCCAGGCGAATATGATTTTCTTTCTTTAGCCGAACACGACTGGAGTTTATAAATTTATAAATATCCTGTATAATAATATGCCTTCTGATCCAGTTTAACGGCAGACACTGAAAGGGTTCTGAGGTTCTGAAGCTCCAAACATTCATTCATTCAGTGAGAGAAAAAGGAGTGATAGAGAAAAAAGATTGATAGAGAAAAAAGAGTGTGCAGGAGTTTATAGCACAGCTGTTTATAGCAGAGATGGAAAAGGGGGAAAAGACAAGAGCACAAGAGGGTAAATATTTATGCTAAAATAAATTTGAACTGTATGTACTATAACTATATGATGTTCACACCCTGACAAACGTCTTGTCACATTTCCAAGTTGTAGGAACAACAAATAATAACTTCTAGTTGATCATTTGGAATCAGAAGTGGCTTATATGAAAGGCAAAAGCCTCTAGATGCTTTTTTTACCAGACACCAGAGGCAGTAAGTGTCGCATTAGTGGAGTTCATTTGAGGACAGGATATATGCCCATCCGCACCACAGAACCTCCACATGTTCTGGGTGAGCTAACATGGAGAACGTTGCATGAAGTAACAGTGCACAGATTCCTCTGCTGGTTCTGGAGAGTGAAAACACGAGAAGCTAGCTGGACTACAGAGTGCTGAAGTTATCCATACAGCTCTTCATATGGTGAGCCACTCTCATTCCAGAGCTGAATGAATTTCTCCAGTCATGTTATAATCAAAGACATGCACTTTCACAGATCACCCTTCCTTTGTTCCTTTAGCTTGAGATGGTCCAAGTTCTCATATCTCTGAAGAGGTCTGTCAGAATCTTGCATGAGATGTTGGCCCTATTTTAGCATGGATGGAATTAATTTCTGCAGCTTTTAAAGCTGGATCCAGGGACCTGAATTGGTATCAAGAATTGGTGCAGGAGTATCTGTTGCAGGGGTTAGCAGGGTCATCCGGCACTGGCTCCTTAAGAAACATGAAAGTTACTCGTCTTGCAGCGTTTGCATGGATTATGGTGGGGCTGTTGCCGATCTGATCTTAAGTTCTTTGGTGTTCTTGTACACAACGCATCTCTTGTCTCATTAGTTTCTCCTGCTGATTAATTTGCAAATACCAGCGCTGCTCTCCATGTCACATGGAGGGCATGACAGAAGCTAAGAGAAGAGAGCGTGAACAAAGTGTTACTCAATGGACAGGATTTAAACTACACTTGTGGTTTTTAAATAAGGTTCATTGTAAGGAGAGCACAGGAAGCTGCAGGCGTACAGGAGGAGAGTTCATTAATGTTGTGTTGTCTGTTTCTGTGAAGTGATCACACTCACAGACTCGCATTATATGAACCAGTAAGACCCTTTAGAAACTGTTGTACTGAAGTAACAGCCTTGACTAGCCTGGAGGTGAGTAAATTTACAGCAAATATTTATTTTTGTGTGAACTATCCTTTTAATAGAAACGTTCATAAGGTTTTAGTAGAAGTATTTTCCATAGATTGAAAATATGATGTAGAAATACAGAACCAAAAAGGAAAGATGCATAATTATATTACAGATATATTCTTTACACTGTTTTTCTTTTTTCCATTTTGTGATTGTCTTTTTAAATATTTATCCCTATTATAATGACAATCCTCAAAGAAGTGCCATTTAATAATATTAATTATACATTGTACACAAATATGTGTATTTTCTTGTATGTGTATTAAATGGTTAAAATCTGAAATTGACACACATTCAACAGTTGGTACACAAATGTAAAAGGAAGTCTAGCAGGGATACACTAGGGTGCAGATCCAAATTCAGGAAAATATAGTGAAAATATTGTGCAAAGATCTGCAGTAGCATCTCTGATAAAAAATATAACTCAGTCCTGAGGTTTGAGTTTGTTTAGATTTTCTGCAGTAGCAGTTTTGCACGTAGAGGCTGTGGAGGTCACATTACATATCAGACTCCAGCTGAGAATTATTTGTTGGGCTTTGGTAAAATCATCTAATACTTTTTAAATGTTTTTGATGTTTTAAATTGTTGTTGGGAGTTTGAATGTGTGCATTATGAATCTTGGATGGGGAGCAAATAAAGCTGAAGATGCAGAAATATTGTAGCGGTTGTTGCTGTTTCTTTGCTCCTCCCAGTGGCAGAATTACAGACAAATGTGTGTGTTAATAAATATTTTAGAAATAAAGTTGTATAAATATATCAGTAGGAGGCGGTTTGCTAACAGGCTTCATCACAGGCATCAGATATTTTAGACATGTTTCACTACACCAGGGTAATCTGTCTTTATATCTACTTATACCATTTAAAAATGCATATTCCTAAAATAATGTTCCATGCAAGTTCATTTTCAACCAAATGACAACACACATTCCACACTGAGCTAAAATTTCCTGACCCTGAAAAGAACATAATCACTGGACAATCTGATCCTGTTCATGCCGCATCACTCTCAGTGTGCTGTAGCAGTGTTGGGTGACACACACCCCACTGAACATTCACCACTGAACACTCACTACTGAACACTCACCACCGAACACTCACCACTGAACATTTACTGTGTGGCACTCGTCCAGTTTGACACGCTTCTGTTCACCCTTAATAATTTCACCTGGTGCTCAATCACCATAAATGAGTTTCATCTCATTTGCATAATGTATATTTATATAACAGTATATTTGGCAGTATTACTTTCTTATTACTTTGATAGTACTGGCCTGTTTTTTTACCTCTTGTATTCTTATAGCCCTCATATTTCTTACTTTAAGTTGATAGTTATCATGTTCACTGTTCCAGTTACAGTGGCTTTGTAAATAAACCTGGGCTGTATGTTATCATGCCTCTGAGTTCATTACAGAAACATGAGCGAGAAGGAAACACAAACTGATGGTAAGAACTGCTGATAAGAAACTAGGCCTCTGCACTTTGTACTGTATGATTAGAACATTGTAATGCTGGCATAAAATGTCGCCACACCCGTAACATGTCTTTCTTTGTCTAACCTTTTGTGTTGTGCACTTTTGAAAATAAAAGCCTCTCTGAAGGATGATATCACAACTGGCACAGTACCTGTAGCCCATGCTGTAGCCCAAAAATGATTCACTTTATTTTTTCAGCTGAACAAAATCAGAGTTTTGTCAACACTCCACAATCAGATTCACCCGGACTCCTCACAGGTTTATACTGGCAGTAAACAGACTTAAATAGCACATCAGTTCCTCATAAAATCTATGAAAGACTTTTATAAAAAAAATACTAAAACATGTACTTTTTTGAGCATATTTAGCAATCAAAAGTACACATTTAAAAGTAAACATATCTACATAATATGTACATCTACATAATGTAACACTGCGGCACCCGACAAATAACATCTAAACTCATTGGTTCTTGACTTTCATGACTCAACCCAGATAGCAAACTGATGTGGAATTAATGACTAGAGCAAACTGATGTGGAATTAATGTCTATGTATAGTTGTAAAGGTCAACATTAATCATCAATCCAATGTCAATGTTAACTTACAAATTCACTGTTAGGTCGTTTCAAAAAGGTCGAAAATAAAAATCTATTCAATGTCTTGGGGAATTTGAACAACGTCTGAAAACATGTGCGCATGCGCACAATTTGAATATTGACATCAACGTGCCGCTTGGTAAAACTTTAATATTTGTTGTTTTGCATATTTAATACACAACACGACTGTTGTTAAGACGCTTTTACAATGTGCTTGTATCATAATAATGCAATTACTTCAACATAAGTGTGTAAATACTGTGACTGCATCCGTTAGCGAGGTCCAGCAGGTGGCGCCTGTGTTACACAATGACATAACATGTCTAACTGAGCCTTGTTTCAAAGCGCTCCAGCTTCATTTTCAACTAGTTATTGTTGAAAGGTATTTCACCAGCCCGGAGACCGTCAATTATAAATTAATCATATTTACCAAAAATCTGTCACTTCAATACAACTTTTCCTAGAGAATAAAAATTGGCATGTTGGCACAATATTTTAACACAAAGTCACATAAAGAGAACAGAAGCGCTCTTTTATAATTGTCTTTATAAATTTCACAGTGTTTCGAATAGAATTATGTACTGCTAGAGAAACTTACAACTTACATGTGTGCGCGTGCGTTTGTTTTTTTCTCTTTTGCGGGCTTTTAAGAAACGGGTCCATTTTCAAATGTAAAAAGCTGTTTACACATTTACATAGACATTTCATTTGATAAATGTAAAAGGCACCTCTAACAGCAAGACCTCACTAATTTACATGAGGACCATAAACAGTAACTGAGAACACAGTCACACAAATTAATTGGAAAACAATAACAACAGAACAATCTGTGATGTAACTGAGAAACTAATTGTGCAATGCTTGTTATTCCCTCACATTATCCACACACCAGTACAAACTGCTGCTGTGGGCCAGGGTCTGTCAGTCCCCCACCTCTGCCTCACTCAGTCAAGCCTGCAACAGTTGTTGAACTTCTGGGCCATAAAAGTCTGTCGGCTCCTTGCCTCCACCTGGGTCTCCATCTCTGCTACCTCAGCCGCTGTTGTCTGGCCCACTGGATCTGTGCCCCTCTGTCGGCTCCATCTGGATGTTCTTCTTGGTTGGTCTCCCCAGATCCCCCATGTTTCATGCCCACCCCTAGAACCATCTTCTCTGTTATTGGACTATGTTTTGTTTTTTCCCTTCCCTCCCACCATTATAAATGCAGTTGATAGTCTGTCAGGCTGTGAGGACGTGTTTTTGGTGTATTAGTTCATTGTTATCTTTTCCTGTGTTGTCTTTTTTGACTGTTCTCCTGTTACTAATTTGGTCTCCCAGTATCTTTATACCGCTGGTTTTGTTTTGTGGTTTTGTCAGTTTTTGTTTGTTTGGTTATGATGGTTTGTTTTCTTTAGATTATCCCCAAATACTGTAACAATGTTAAAGTAATTACTGCATGTGTTGTTTATTTGATTGGGTTTCTCTGTGTCTTGTTTAATTTAAGAACTGTAATCATGTTAAGTGTTTTATATAGTCTCAGTCAGTGTGGATTGTAATGATATTTAGGTGCTTTATTCTGAAACCACTGAGGTACATATGAACTCTCAGATACAATGATGGCTATTTCTGATGGATGTGCCTCCATTTATTTTCATGGTTTAAATCTGATGTAGAACATAGCTAACACAGCTAATTGGCAATGCTTAATATTAGTAGTAGTAATAAGTAATAATATCATGCATACTTTATACTACATAATTTTCCTGTTTTTGCAACATTGCCAACAGCGCCTATATAAATATATTTCATGAGTGAAATCTCAATATAACTTGAATATCTCAAGTTAATGTCTCAATAACAATAGCTATCAAAAGTTCCTGTTCTAATGTAAAAGTTTAGGTTTATACTTTAGCTCATACAGCACAGCCTTGTGTCACATGTTGTCACACTCCTCCAGCCGCAACCTCAAAGCGCCTCAGACTGTCTGACGTAACAGCGCTTGCTCCAGTTTCATCTCTCTAGCCAGCAGGGGGAACTATTGTATTAATAATGACTGATATGTTTTTAACACCCACAGGATTTTTTACCTCATACTCTGACAGAATCTACAAAATTGAAATGAGCTACAAAAGAATAACAAATGAAATATTTCACGCATGCAAAATAGACATTTTTACATATTTTTTAATAGTATATATATATATATATATATATATAATATATATATATATATACTATTATATACAGGGGGTCCACAGCTGAAATTATGATAAGTCTGATTGATAGTTACCGGCAACACAAATCAGTTTCTCTCTGGTACTAAAAGTCCTTTAGGTGACCTCAAAAGTGAACAGCAGGGAGCAACATAGGTTCATTTTACACTTTTAAAAGTTCTGTAACATGACATCGGTACAGCATTTACTTTAATATATATATATAACAATATACTTTATATATATATATACTTTAATATATATATATATATTTGTGATATCATGATGAAAATAGAGTCAGAACAGGATGGTATGATGCTGCAAGAAAAAAATGGTCAAAAGAAAGAACTGAAACAAGTTTTCTGAACACTTACTCTTACCGCACCTCTGTCTGATACTGATGAGATAAACTGGTTCCTGCACATTAAAGCTTTTAACAATGATAGTCTAGACTTAATTAATGCAATGACAGAAAGCTTCAGGTCCTGTACTTAGTCTATACGTCTAAAATTGAATTTAGCTGTGAGAATTTAAACAGCCACATCCTCTCACATTCTCATTTTCACCAGACAGACCTCGGCAACCAATTTATCCTTTTTAAACCTTCTCATCTATGCTGTGATGAGCTAATGCTGTGATGATAATGTTCTTATTTTGTTTCAGTAATAACTGGGACATCATAACTATAGCAGCATGAGTCATTTCTCCTCCTCAGTATGTTTAGAGAGGAAGATGATGCCCTGTCAGTCCAGCAACAGTGATCTCTCTGTGCTGCTGTGTGCTTGTGCACTGAGCCAAGAGATTCTCCCATGTGGAGGAGTCACAGTTATGAATCCTGCCAGCCTACAGAACTGATTTCATCACAATCATCTGAGCTCTTCTGAGACCGCAGAGAAATCTGTATCTTTTCTTTGTCAATTTTAGGGACTTTATAGGGCCTAAGTTTCATAAGAATCGTCTAAAATAGACTTTAGTTTGTGACAATTAAAGCAAAATTGAATTGATATAAAGAATGAAATGTAAATACGGTAAAAAATACTTCAGGCTGATGAAATGAAAGTGTGTCCTGCATTCAAGTAGCTGAATGAAATGTAAATACGGTAAAAATACTTCAGGCTGATGAAATGAAAGTGTGACAGACATCACTGTTGTAAATATGAACCATCATGATATAAAGTTGTTCAAGCTCCAAACAACAAATTTGTGCAGCTTAGTTTCCAAGACTCTCTAGATGTTTTTAGACATGGGATGAAGTTTTAAAACTTGAGGAACATCATATTACATCAGGATCTTTACTTTTTACTAAACTTGAGCATAACAGCTGACTTCATCCAGCCACTCAGGTTTGACCATGTTTTACTGCTAAACCATGATTAAATCATGTTTTACTGTTTGAACCATGTTTTACTGTTAAGCCATGATCACTGTTTGAACCATGTTTTAATGTTATACTGTTAAATCATGTTTTACTGTATAATGAGAAATTATATTACGAGAAAGTTCTGACTGTAGATTAGCGGATCTGCTCCTCTTTAACTTCCTCTGATCTGGAGTAGCTGTGATCATCAGATTCATACATCAGACATTGTGTTTCTCACACCCTTTCCTCTCTGTGGTTTAGGCGGCTGCTGTAGAGGCATAAGCATCAAAACAACAACATCAGGAACTAAGCAGGTTTAAGTGAACAGATATGAACACAGCTGGACTGACATCAACTGTATTGTAGGAAATGACACAGATTAAGCTGTGCAGCAGATTGTGCTTTATGAGCACATCATCCACTGAAACACTTTTAATTTGTGCTGCCAACGGTCATTTCCATACAAATAACCCCCGTGTGATTACAGCCACTGTAGCAGAGATTTATTAAACACACCGTGATCAGAGAACACTTTCACTTAAGCACAGGATTCTTACTGGCTGTGACTAAATGTATTATTTTAGGAGATATGAGGGATCATTGGTGTAAACCTGCCTAACAATGAGTTTATTTGTTATAATCAATGAAAGCTCTAATTTGTAGAATTGTAGAGCACACATATTGTATAGTATGTTTACTGCATGTATCTTGTTATTTGATATGTCTCTACTGTATTGTTTATAACACTTCGCACATGTTTATATGTAGAGTGTTACCTAACTAGCCAAATTGCTTGAGTATGTATGTAAGCTTGGTACAAACGTTACAACATCAAAGATACATGAGGTAATAATTATATGATTTTCACTCCTACACAGATCTATGAAGTTAAAAGGGACTGGAATGTGCATCTTTCATGTGACCATTACTTAAGGTAAAAAGACAAAATAAAGACCATAAACTGTTTGTTCTGGTTGTTTGATTTCAAACCTAATTACTACATCACAACATACAGTACATTTTAGAATAATTTTTAATTATTTTTTAAATAAATAAATAATAAAAGTTTTGTAGTCTAGATGATTGAGTAAATATGTTTAAATGACAGTTAAAGTTGACTTCTGAATTCACACCCACACCTCTTTAAGAATGCTGCTGTGAGGTGAAAAAGATTTCAATTTCGAAAAAGAGGGCTTCAAATCCATTCTTTGAGTAGGATATGATTTTAAAGCGTATGGTCCTCTTTCCATTGATAGCAAAATCTCAACTTTAAAATTTGCGACATCCTCATTTTGGTAAATCAGGCCCAATTTATAAATGAAATCATTGTGTTTTTCAACCCTCTGAAAAAACAATCGTCTACAGAGGAAGAGAAACACAATGAGCTTAAAAGTGTTCACTTTGTGTTCTATTCATCATCCTTTCCTTCCTCACATTTCAGCATGAAGGACAGAGAGGCCTCAATGACAGACAATCTTTCACAGCTGAGGCCACTTCAAACTCACCAGCTCCTGCTGTAGAGCTGCAGAGCTGTAGACCTGCAGACCTGTAGAGCTGTAGAACTGTAGAGCAGGTCTGGGATGTAACCTGTAACCCATTGATGAACTACAATTCGACCCTTCAGAAACCTTCAGAAATGACGATATTCACAACAGAAGCTCCCCCAATAGTTGAGTTGTTATTGACTGATATATTCTTGATGTTGCATATAGATCTCAGATTAGATCCTGTGCCGGTGGAGGACATGTCACATGGCGTCAAAATTATCCTCTGTGTGGAAATGTTTGACATTAATGATATCAAATGGATTAATGGATAGATGTATAAATTTGAGTTGTCTGCTGTGAAAATAGTGAGAACCATTTGTCAGCACTACTTAAAGGAATAGATTCCCCAAATCCTCATTATTTACTCCTTCCAGATGTATGACTTCCTTTAACTTAACCTTTCATAATATGAACCAATTTGTTTTAGAATTAATTTGTTTAAATAAGTTTGGATAATGGCAATATAATTTACCAATTATAAACAGATTATATAAACCACGGCACATTTTACTTTTCAGCCTCAATGAAACTGAAATTGAAATTGAGAGCAGGTCTTCACATTAGATGATGGTTCATGTTTTGTAACGCTGCTCTGTTTGATCATTCAAAGCCGTCCAGCAACACAGACTCAATCCTGCCATGAATCTGGATTATGAATATTGCACGTCACCATGAATCAGTAGGACTGGAAAAATATAGCACCTACAGCTTTAAATTTGGCCAAATTGGACTAAGTGGACGGATCTTCAAGAAACCCAATCTAGAGGAAAAGCACTTGGACCACAGCACCGAAACAGTGTCCCACTTTTTTGCATGAAAATAGCTTGTGATTGTAATCGAGTTTACTGTAAAGAAGTTGTTCTGTATTATTTGTTTAATCCTTAATCCTCACTGTTATCCTGTTTGTCGATCAATTACATAATTGTATTCTGTTTAGAATAAATTTAACACTCAATTTTGTATTCATATTTATTCAATATACATTCAGAGCAGCTTCACTTCCATTTAGTTTAACACCAAGATTGTCACTGCCAGCAAAATGCCTTCATCTTGAATTTGAAAAGGAAATTGAATATGTTAAGATGAAAATCTGCATTGCCTGCAAGACATAGAATGGCATTTAGTACATTTTAATACATTTGTTCTGGGTATGATTCAAATTGAATTGTCTGTCTTGTCTCTTGTCTATTGCAGTGTTCTTACTTTCTTTATTCTGTTTTGTTCAACCATATGTGGATTAGTCTCATTACACACACAGTAAATGGGTCACCTTTTATGACAGTGACTGTATGGCTCAGGCGAATGCACAGCATTCAATAATGATAAACTTTTGGTCCAATTATACGGCGGCCGAGAGAGGCCAACGCGCTGCAAAAACAGAAACGCGCCGCAAAGCCTCGCAACACAAACAAAGAAAATTCTCACAGTACAAATACATAAACGTGCCGCAAATCTTTACAACACAAACAAATACAGAAACGCGCCGCAAGTTGTATAAAA
>JBAJNP010011782.1:2589-14282 GCA_036877545.1 Yasuhikotakia modesta | reverse complement strand
TACGGGACAAAACCCGTCCCGTATTGATTCAAAACGGGACGCGTAATTTCATTCTCAAATACGGGACGATTCCGTATTTTAAAGGACGGGTGGCAACCCTACCAGAGACAGACCTGGAAACTTGGGCTCCCCCTGCTGGCCTGTCGTTACACTGTAAATGGAGAGAAAGCTTGCCAAAGTGAAGAATGGTAAAAATAGCTATACCATGTAGACCCGTTGTCTCAGATCAGCACATGTAATTGATTTGTGGGGGATATTTGTATTGCTGCTGGAAAACATACAGCACTGTACATGTTAGCTGTCAGAAAGTGTTACTGGCTTTTGAAATGAGCTCAGATGTCAGATGTAGTTTCATTGATATCCATTGAAATCTTTTTCGATAGGACTAAACTGCTTTCAATTTAGTCATAAATTGATACAACATACAATTTATACAACATAGGGCAGATCAAACACATTACTTGGCACACATTTTTAACAGTCATTATCTGAAAGGTTCACACAATGTTTCAATTAGTTGCACTCAATTATGTAATGAAATTTAGGGTTTGATTTCTTGGCACCAACTTGCATGGTGGTGCTTTGCAAGTTGGTGGTGCTCTGTCCATGCCCACACAGTAGCTAAAAAGTTAAAAATAAAAATGTGCACTGAAACATTATTGATCAAATATTGAAAAAAATCACATGGTACATGACAGTAATCCATATATATATGACTAAACAACAATAGTTAACTAAATAAATCTCGGGTAAAATACATACCATATGTTTCTTAAATATCCAGCCCAGCATTATGATTATTGTATGGCATTTTACTCTTTATGCCATTTTAGTAAAGGTTTTACTATTATGCACTTACTGAAATAAGAAACACAATAATTACTATGGCACACTGATCATTTATCAGCCAAGGCAATTCAAAACCTTCAGGACCAGACAAATGGAATAATAAAAATATGCAGACATTACCCCAGCCTCCTTCTTTACAACAGGATTACACCTGTTAAACACACTCCCATTTTTCCATTGTGAAAAAAAGGGTTATTGAGCTTCAGAAAATGCTTAAACATCACTCGCAAGTCAAAAAAGCCTGTTAAAATATGGTAATCCTATGTTGCTGAGTGAGGTAAACAGAGCTTGGTGGTTTATTGCTTCAATATATTTCTCCATTTGTTTGCTGCACAAATTTGGCAATATAAGGCTGCAATAAACATCAGGGACTTTTTTTAAATAGCTCTTCTATAGGGCAAAAGTAGCACAATGTCAAACATTTTTATTGGAAATGTTGTTGGCAGTACAGTTTTATGCAACACAGCTATTAAGTGACTATTAATTGTCACTTACATGCATCACAGATTTCAAACAATTACTGTTTAAACTGTAAAGCAAAGCAACTATTGATTCCAATGAAGTTGGATTTCAAAGGTAGTGCCTATTAAGGGGAATGTGGTTGACCTTGAAGTGTAAAAAACCTTATTATCCCTCTGTATTACATTTATAACAGTTATAAAACTAGCTCATTCAAGATGGTTTGCAAACCCGACCAGACACCAAAATCCTTGGTGTCTGGTTTAGGGGAGGCTTATCCTCACAGAACAATCCGAGCGCTGATGCACAAACTAATCCTGGATGTGCCAAAGAGTAAAAATAATAATATGCATTATTGCAGAAATAAGTTGACGATGGTCTAGTAACTAGCAGAGCATGACACTAGGAACAACAATGTCATGGGTTTAACTCCTAGGGAACATGGATATAGATAGACACACTATGAAGGTCTATAATACTCTGAAATAGCCACCTTTTAATCTAGAAATACATAATCATGCTGCCATTTTAGCTGAAGGGCACTCAATTTTGGGTATAATGCAATATTAGTGATGTAATATGTTATACAACAATTTCTTTAAACTGCAATACAAAAATAGTCTAAATATGGATTTTGTTATGCAACTAAGTTAACTACTTCGTGTTATGGGTTTGTTTAGGTCTCTGAACCACATTATATGGAATAGTAGTGAAGGTTACTTTAGCAAACACCACTAATGAGTAGGAAAAGTGTTAATAATTGTATGTGTGGTCATAAGAAGTCTGCAGTAAACATTCTGTCTGACTCACTGTTGCAGCACGTAGGCAGATTACATAATGACAGAGAAGCATTTTACTTACAGCTTGTGTGTTCTCCTTGTTTGTCTGTTTAATATGTACTCCCTGGTGCATTTAACAACTGGAATTGTTTAATTTCCACAATAAAACTATCATTTGGCTGCTGCTGTTTATGTGTAAATTGTGATTAAAGTGAACCTTAACAGGTGTCTTAATTACCTATAAATAAATCTCCATTCTGTATTATTATTTGATCATGTCAGAATGATTATAATTTAATCACTTTCATTTTTGTTTTCATGTGTTTTTTTGTTCTAGCATTAACTTTTGCTTTTTGTTCTATTAGTAATAGTGTGCTCTTTCTTTCTGTATATAAAGTCCTGGCTTAGCCTGGACTCAAAATGGGAACCTTCTTGCTGTAATGGTGCTACAGTCACTGCCCCAACCCTATGTGTGTGTGTGTGTGTGTGATTATTAATTGTGAAACAATTATAGATTGCCTTCCTAAAATGTAAAGTCTATACACTCTAAAGGATACAGCTTGACAAAAGTTATTCTCTTTATATTCAAAGGGTCATTTCATACCTCTAGTTAATTTAGAACTAGAGGTTTTATTTCACATTTAAGATCCTCCAGAAAAAAAAAATCAGCACCACTGTTTCCAGTCAATGTTGAATATGCAAACTGTGGCTATCTGTAAACAATGGTGCAAGGTGATGTGTCTTAGGGAATCCGCTACACAAGTCAAATTAGACAGATCAATGCACACAGACAACAATGAGGCTACATGGCACAGCATTAGAAGGTCACTCCAAGAATAGCTCCAGCCTCAAAATGAAAGTACAGTATATAAGTAGTTGTTCACACATTTAAATATTGCTAAACATGACTCTTCCTTTTCAGTCATGCTTCAGCTGACGTAATATTATTGCTCAGTTATATCACCCAATCCCTTAAGCTTTATGTAATAAAAAGCTACATTAACATTTACATGATGAAATTAATGAAAACACCATTCATTAATTTATGATGCAAAAAAACTGGGTAAACCCAAAGGGTCTGCAAATGTTTTTCATAACTGTATATAAAAACGAATTGTCTATAAATAAAAAAAAAAGTATTTTTGTAAATGGTTGGATCCATCAGCAGGCTTTATTAACAGACGCAGTAAAAAAAAGCAGAGATAAGAGAATGCTCAGAATTGCAAACAACAGTAATACAAGACCTCACAAAGAATGAAAATAACAAAGGGGCATTATTCAGAGCTGAATAATGCAATCAGAACCTGGTACAGGGCTTCTGGGAAATGTAGTGAAATGATGAAAACAATCAATACTCAGGTGAGGGTGCCCTCGGATGGCCAGAGGAGGGAATCACAGAGTCTGTTTCCATGACCCCTAGCTGCAATAGGATCATAGGAATTGGACAAGCTCCTGATTAAGCCTCTCAACCTGACTGCTGGCCTATGGGTGGTAGCCGGATGTGAGGCTAACGTTAACATTAACGGACTTAAAGAATGCTGACCAGAGTCTAGAGGTAAACTGGGGTCTCCTGTCAGAGACGATATAATCTGGGAGATCGTAGAGATGGACACCCAATTGCATAGATAGATTGCATCTCCCACATCATAACTGCATGCTGCCACAGTGAGCTTCCTTGAGTAAAAGGCAAACGGGTACAGTTTAGGTGGAGTTCCCTGCCTCTGGAAAAGAACGGCGCCCAGGCCCGA
The DNA here is from genome assembly GCA_036877545.1 of Yasuhikotakia modesta. Classification (NCBI taxonomy): domain Eukaryota; kingdom Metazoa; phylum Chordata; class Actinopteri; order Cypriniformes; family Botiidae; genus Yasuhikotakia; species Yasuhikotakia modesta. The sequence goes on along the minus strand of JBAJNP010011782.1, from coordinate 10,447 downwards.
GCTAGAAGTTCAACAAAAGCACCGAAACGAAGCATTGTTTGAGTTAATTGAAAGCCTGAGTTGCAATGTCGGTCCACTTTAGGAGGCTGGTACCTCTTTTGACCATGGAGGTGAAATGAGAAATAAAAAATTTCGGATAAAGCATCTATAGAAATTGGCAAACCCAAGAAAGCATTGTAGTTCCCTTAGAGTGGTGGGTTGGGGCCATTTCAATACAGCATTAACCTTCTGGTCATCCATAGCCACTCCCTCTGGGCTGATGATGTGAAGAGATAGATGTCTGGTGAAACTCACACTTCTCAGCCTTGGCATAGAGATGGTTCTGAATTAATCTTTGTAGAACAGCATGGACATGGTTAACATGATCCTTCAGAGTGTTGGAGTAAATCAGGATGTAATTGTCTATGTAGACGATTACAGTTTTATTGAGCATATCACAAAAGACATCATTGATGAAAGCTTGTAAAACTGATGAGCCTTCCCAGTGAGCAGAGAACAAATGAAGCTATCTTATTTATATAGCTATCGAAGCTGTATAAATTGGGCTGTTGATTCACAAACAGCGAGCACTGGTGTAGAAAGCCCTTGCATCTTGCGGGATCACCGTTGAATTTCTTTGGGAACGCTAATCGCGAGCTTACTTGGGTTTCCCGCTAATCTAAGCCAGCTAATCGCTTACCTGGTTTACTTAATTTTAATTCAAATAATTAAACACCTGATACTTTCTTTCGATTATGTCATTCATTTTCATTAAGTAAATGTTTTTCTGATATGACATTTGAAAAGGGAAAAAAAGAAATCTCAGCAAAAGGCCCAATTCAAACTTCAACAGAAACAATTGTGACACTCTTTACCATTTATGCCACTAAAGCAGTTGATTAACAAATGTAAATAGACACAGAAAAAACCATTCTGATTAAGTTTATACACATATTAAACAGCAGTGTAAACAATTTAAACAGTATAAGTACAGGTTGAGCTTATTGTCCAGAAATTGTGCCAAAATATATACATATACATACAGTATATATACAATTTTTGTAACAGGGAGTGCTATGGAAGTGTACAGTGTGCATATAGAGGAAGAATGTGTTGCCACAGGTGGTTTGTATAGCCCACTCACCTGTGTGTACCGACTCAGAATCTGGAAAATGTATTACTCTAGATGAAAAAAAATATCAAAAAATTATCAGCAATACGAAGGTGTAGCAGATTATACATAGACATAGTTAAAGTGCTGTGCATGGCATGCCGTGTAGTGGGAGCATGCTGTGGGATGTATTAGTTCTGATTGTTCATGAGCCTGATAGCCTGAGGGAAAAAGCTATCCCTCAGTCAGCTAGTGTGGATCGGTTGCTGCGGAGACGTGAGGGCAGCAGAGACAGCAGTCTAAATGACGGGTGGCTGGAGTCACTAATGATTCTCCGGGCTTTCTTTATACAACCCTGGTGTAGACGTCATAGAGGGAGGGAAGCTCACCTCCAATAATGTGGTGGGCAGTTCGCACAACCCTTTGCAGAGCTTTGCGGTTGCCAGCGATGCTGTTTCCGAACCAGGTGGTAATGTAGCCAGTCAGGATGCTCTCCACACTGCATGTGTAGAATTTTCTGATGATGCTTTAGCCGTCTTGGGAAGAAGAGCCGTTGGTGCGTCTTCCTCGGCACAGCGTCTGTCTAAGCAAACCATCTGAGATCCTCTGATGTGATGTGTGTCTCCTGAAATCCACCTCTAGCTCCTTCATTACTGATGTTACCTTCATTACCATTTAGTCAGGGTGCTCACCTCCTCTTTGTAGGCCGTCTCATAGTTGTCTGTGATCAGGCCTATCATTGTTGTAACGTCAACAAATTTGACGATGCTGTTAAAGCTGTGTGTGGCTGCACAGTCATGTGGGTACAGAGAGTACAGAAGTGGGCTGAGATCGCAGCCTTGAGGGGCACCAGAGTTGAGGGTCAGTGGGGATGAAGTACTTTTGCCCATCTTGACCACCTGACTTCGGCCTGTCAGGAAATCCAGGATCAAGCTGCACAGGGATTTGTGTAGTCCCAGAGTCTAGAGCTTTGTGACAAGCTGTGTAAAGTCTTGGCAATTCACTCATGACCCAGATGCTGCCTTTAAGAGCATTGCCGTAATACAAGCTTATCTCACCAAAAGTCGTCCTTTGACCAAACACTAGGGAGAGGCCAAGACTTTCTAGAGTAAAGGTGCAACTCAGAACACATCCCCACCATTACCTAAACCAAAAGGCCTGCTAAAAATATTTAACACAATATACACAACGTGCATGGTGTTCAACATGGTAATTGATGTAGTATAAGTAGACACATAAGGGTAAAGCCTCACCCCTGCTCTAAGTAGTTGAGTAGGTTGGCTTGGTAGGTTGAGTAGATTGGCCTGTAATTCTGCCATAGCATGCAGCACAGCACCAACCTGATTTGCTGTTGCATATGCAATGTCTTCTAAAATCACTTAATCTTAGCATGAGACCAGGTAGAAAGGTCAAGCTTCTGAGCAGAGATGTATAGTAATGAAGTAGAACTACTTCACTACTGTACTTGAGTACTAAAAGGCTGTATCTGTACTCTACAGGAGTATTCTTTTTTCTCCTGCTCCACTTTCACTTCAGTACATATTTTCGATGAGTTTAATACTTTTACTCTGATACATTTTTTATGTGCTGCATCATTACTCTTTACAATGATGAAAATGTTATGAATCATTCCAAAACCACATTACCACCGCCAGAGCAGTAGATGGCACTGTCACAGGTTTGATGAAGCCGGCTCATCATTAAGCTCCGTGTTTTAAGGTGCTCTTGTGGATTACTGTCCAACAAGTCAAACTGGCCAAAAATTCTATAGAGTAAGGGCTAAAAGGAGACACCCAAATTATACACCCAATACAGTTATAAACTGTAATTTTAAATTTCCTGTGTTTGGTATGTACTATCTGTAGTATTGTTTGTTATATTGTTAGGTCCCCTTGTCCATTGTTTTAGAGAACAGTTTTTTTCTGTATGATTGATAGGATCAATTATTCTTGTCATATTTTGCTTTGCAAAATATACACTTTATCCCTTTTAGAAATATCTGAAACATTGACTACAATTTCTATATCTGTTTCTATTTTCACCTAACAATGATGCTTAAGACTATTTACTACTTGTTCTACTATATACAGTATATATATATATATACACACACATAAATATATACATTATGTTCCACTATATATTATATACTAAAAAAACTGAAAAACTGTATTGTTTTATAATGCTGCAACTCTACCTGAAACAGTCCTGACAACCTCTGAAGTGTTTCTTAGGCCAACAAAGGAGAACTGGTAAAGACGCCAGGAGCGGATATCCCCAACCTCCACAGAGCTGCGCTTCCACTTATACATAATCTCCTCCTTGGGATAGCCATCTGCAGGAACAAAGAGTAATATTTTGACTAAATTTGAATATATCAATCCAAACACCAAGATTTCTTAATGGTTTATTACATTTTAAGACCTGTAATAACAATTTTATCAATTTACTATCTCGGGTTATATATGTTTCCCTTAAGGGAACAACACATTGCATTGAAATGCTTTCGGAACACCTACAGCATTTACGCACTCTAAATCACATGTAAAAATCATTCAATAGGGGCGTGACACGCCACAGGCACAGGAAAGTTTACCCAAAGTATGGCCCAAGAAGCAGCACCTGAGAGACGCATAGAAATACTTTGGGAATGAGATGCCCACTATCCTTATTTTCCCTGCCCTCTGTGTGAAATTGCACAATTTATGCCATGAGAATAGAGGAGCCAGGAGTGGCTTAAATATCAAGGATCGCAGGATCCAAGGATCATCCTTAATTGGGACACCTGCAAAAAAGGCTATAGAGCCTCATGTAGAGTTAGCCTTGGTCTCTTTAGATGGAGAAATACCAAAGGACTGCTTATGGTGACCAAAACAGAGGGAGGAGGACAGAAGTCCTAAAGCACAACCAGCAATAGCATGTTAGAGGGTATTCTGAAACATAACCCAGTTTTGGGTATAAGAAGGCTTTGGCCAAACCAGGCACAAAGTCCAAATATGAAGATTTCACAGAAAGGGCTTGAAGGTCATGTCGGCCAGAATGGGGATACAAAGAACACAGATATCACACCCTGACATATTCTCCAGAACCCCCAGGAGCACAGCGATCTGTGTCAGGTCTGTACCATACGTGTCCAGTCACAGAGGAGCTGGATGAGCTATAGAGAACCAAAGTGGACAATGCGCTGTCTCTCAAGAGGCAAAGAGGTCCACTTAGGCTTGCCTAAGATTTGCCTCACCTTCTCGAGGTTAAGGCTCCATTCCCTGGGACTCCAAATATCAAAGGCCCATAGGCAGTGGTGTGATCAATTCTATTTGAGCAGGAGACAAATGTGCGATCAAAGTTTTTATGAATGAACATGAGACAAAAAATGTAAAAAAAAAAGTAAAAAAAAGTATGTAAAAATGGTCTTGTGTTTACCGATATTCATCATCTCTCATGTAACAACCCCTGTTTCAATGACAAGAAGACGCCAACAGCTTGGTATGCAACATTTTTCTTCTATTTTTTTAAACAGTCATAATAAACATAATTCACTAAAATGGTTTTTAGTCTCAAAGAGCTATTTTTTCTCAAAGTAAAAAAATCATACCATACATTAAAATCTGTAGACATACATAAAAAAAAAAGATTATTGATTTAGCCTGATGTGCCAAAATTTATTTATTTAGCCATTACAATAAAATAGCAATAAAATAGAAGTTATGGTCTTTTGCCTTGGTATGAACAATTGTAATTTTTTGGGGCAATGCTAAAGAAGAATTCAGTAACTTTCGAAAAAAGTCAGTTATTTGTTGTGTAGATATATTAATACAGGTATACACTACAAAATATGAAAAGTGTAACATAATGTCCTGACAATTGGGAGTTGTGGTATACTGGTTAAGGAGTCAGGCTTGTAATCAGTAGGTTACTGGTTTGATTCCAGCACTGCCAGGTAGTATGAGTATGACCCCTTTGATCTATTATATAAAAAATATATAATAGAAAATTGAAACATGTATACAATGTATTTTTACGTTGTTGTGATGAATTTGGTGTGTACTATTATAGAGCTTTATTTTATTAAGGTTTTTTATAAGGCTTTTTATGGTAAAACTTTCAGTCATTTTAACAATGAAATCCAAACCCGACATTTTGTTTTTTGTTTTGAACAGATCTGAAATGATGACACTTCAAAAATCCGAATATCAGATACTTCAAATACCAATTGTTATTGCTTGCTATTATTAGATGTCACAATATATGATATAAGCTAATATAAAACCAGAACTGGGACATTTTGTAGTTGCAAGCAACTTACAATCAACTTATTCAAGGCATACGTTTCAGTGTCCATGTTTCTTCTGAATTTAATTAATATCCTAAGCACTGTTAACACACTGCTCTAATAATTGAAGAATTAGTAACACTAACACATGTTTGTGTCATGGCAGGTGAAGGAAGATCACTCAGTCGTACTCTATTTATCACTCCTACACATATTCTGCCAACTTGTTAATTCCATTATCTTCTCAGAAATATTAGCCTCTTTGCTAATTCTCATGTTCAAGTTCAATTTATTTACAAAGTAGCTGTACAGATGTGAAAGAAAATGTCTAGGGAATTTATGGACAGTTTCCAACTTGAAATTTAAAAGTAATACATCATAAAACATAATAAAAATAAAAAATAATAAAAATACACATACACTCACAAGACAAGCAAATTAAATATACACATACAGATCTGGCCTTTAAAAATGAGCGATTTTTTCATGCAGGATCCTGAAGGCGATCGCGCAGTTTGCCGCACGACTGGTCTGACCTGTTTGTTAGAATTAAATAAAAGCTGTTGCACTTCCCAGAACACCCACCAGGTGGCAGATCGACTTGTTTTGGCCTTAATGCGCTGGATCTAAAATAACATGGAAACGTGTAGTTCTTTATTAGATTTGTATAGGTATACGTTTATCATTTGATAACTTTATTATTTTAGAAAGTTGAATGATTTATAGCATTTATTGGTAATATTATGTGTAATTATTGACACTCCGCTCCGGTTTTGTGGTTTATTAACTTACAGTTAGTCTCTTTATTAATGGGTTTTTCATTACCTTGTTTATTTACTTTCTTACGTTCTTTTCCCCAAGATAAATATGCATAGATATATGAAAAGTTTCTTGAATAAAGGTTATGTTTTTTTAAAAAAAACAACCTTAACATGAAGGCACGTGTTTAATTGCGTCTTTAACAATTTACAAAACAATTCTGCATATGGTAAACGCATGTATGGGTAATGCATACTGTCAGTCGTTACATTCCAGTGTGGCCACCCTGATGCTCAACCACGACTGGAAGAACAGTAAACAGTCTGTTAATATAATTGTTGCATGCTGCCTCTGTGAGCTCTTCAAACCAGAATTTTTTAATGGCAGCAACCAAGTCAGACTTTGTAGTCGGTTTAGCCTCCTTTCGAATGTAATCCTTCAGAGAATGCCACACCATCTTAATCGGATTCATATCTGGAGATTCGGCAGGAGTCTTAACCCAGTTTATACCCTCTTCAGCAATGACTTTTTTGGCAGCAGTGTGTTTTGGGTCATTGTCCTGAAAAAAACGGTGGTATTTTCCAAAGGTATCCCTAATATACGGCGCTGCTATTTATTTTATAATAGCATTCTCATAGAAATAACAATCCATAATCCCTTCAAATATCGTAATAGGACCCGGTCCTAGTCTTGATATTGCTCCCCACACATGAAGCTTCAGGGGGTGTTTCGGTTTTGGTTGGAGACCCGTCTTCCTGCCTTGTGGAACGACATGGTAGAAAATCGATCTAAAGAAACTGTTGTTTCATTAGTAAAGATGACGTCGTGAAACGTCTCCCTCTCGTTAATCCATTTTTGCGCTTACTGGAGACGTATCTCTTTATTTACGTCTCTAATCATGGGACAATGTCGGGTTTTCATGTATTTCCATCCTATTCTTTGCCTGATTCTCCGAACACATTGCTCACTGATGTTCACTCCATTTTCACGCAACAACAGTTTTTTTACAGAACATGAAGCGAGTTCTTCATTTCGGCTGGTGATGTTGTCAATGGCCGTAATAATGTCCCTAAAATTAAGAGAGAAAACTGTTACCATCAACATTTAATCAACTTTTATAATAATAATAATAAATTGTACACAGAGTTTGTAGGACATGACTTACTGATTTATCTTGCATGGGTTGCGCATCCGCGGTATTCACTCTCTGTAATGTTTTCTGATTGTACTTAATGCAGCCTGTACCCCAACTCAACACAGATGTTGGTGTATTTCTCTGGTGGATCGTCCAGCAGCCCTCATCCTCCTGATGTCCTGTGAATGCACTTTGTTGATCTTTGTCATTTTTAGATGCTTGAAGAATCAGATGAATGGAAGAATCATCTGTATTTATCTAGGTAGACATGGGCGTAAACACTAACATGGAGGCCCATTACGTCAGTTATTTTGTTTTCAATTTAAATGCGTCATGAACATCAAGTTACAAGTTACATCAAGTTCTGCCCACATACGTACATATTCACATGATTAAAGATTTAACTTGGTGTCAATGGTCATAAAGCGATTTACACCTAGGAAGATACTTAGCCTTTATGAATAGCCATGAGCTTTGGATTTATATGAAATGTTAATGGGTGATTAATCAGCATGAGTAATCGTCTGAAATTATTAGCTTATTAATTTGAAGGGGAGGAGCAAAGAATTATACTTTTATAAATAGTAAGGTCAATTTGCATTTA
>JBAJNP010011781.1:0-14282 GCA_036877545.1 Yasuhikotakia modesta | reverse complement strand
AAATCATACTTATGTTTTATTCCACCGGGATCATAAAATGCAATAAATAATTCAATGAGTCTGCTGAAAAGTGCTTTAATTCTCTTTAATTGATTCAAATGGATCTAAAATGAGTTCAGAGACCTTCAAGAACATATTTTGTGTTTCTGAGAGAAGTGTTTACAGCTATGCTTGGCAAATATTATCTGTCATGTATGACGATTATTCACTGTCTTTTGCTAATTGCTTTTTGTGATAGTCTGTATAAGCTTTTATTCTGACTAGCAAGTTAAGAACAGCTGGAGGAGTTAAGATTGGCATATTTTTACACTCGGATAAATATGAACAGTGAAATATTTTAGTGTTGTTATGCTAAATATCAGCAGTTTGAGCTATATTCACACAGAGTGCTGTTTATTCAGAACTGAGGAAACAGTCTTCATCTGATCTTTTATCTGCTAATTATTTTTAATGCTGTGACATCAGTACTAGTTATGTTTTACATGGTAAACGACCTACAGTGATGGCAGATCTTGAAACAACATTTAAAACAACGCTTCAAAAACCCTTCATTTTAATTTCTGGCTGACAAATTTTCTAATCTTTAATTTGCTCTGCTTGTGTGCATAGAAACCAAATATCCCTCACATCAAATAACAGCTTTATTAGTCTTTTGATTAAAAAACTTGTCATTCCGCTCACTTCCATCCGTAGCTTAAAGGAATAAGAAGGGATTCGTGTCAGGATGAGAGCTTTAAAAAACAGTTTTAATTGAGGAATCTTAAATGCAAGAGAAATCGTCGGTATAACAAAGGCAGCAAATCTTCAGGGGACTGGAATTAAGGACACCGATGCTTTTGATCACCAGAATCTTCTGGAACAATTGGCAACTAGGCAGGACACAGGTGGAATAAACAGGAAGCTATTCCCCAGATTGCTGTACATCGTCCTCGTAAACACAATAAACATTGCATGTGCTTCATTGAGTTTTGCATATGTGTGCACGGTGCAGTTGTGCACTGGTCCCTAAAGTTTTTTAACTTAATTTTACTTTCATCTGACAATCATTTGCATTTAAACTACTTAATTAGGTATGCTCTGATGTTCACTACATACTCAGCTTATCGTATTAAGATTAGATAAATAACTGCATAAAGCATGACTTGAATACTAAGTCATTTCAGATTTCTGCTGAGGAGCTGATCTTGCGCAGGCCTCAAACAATGTTGGATTTTTCTTTAGCACCTCAAAGCTGCAGCAAGTCATTTTTGTGCCATTCGTGTCAATAATGGAATTTTGAAGGTTTCCAGAACATCCATCCCATTTGCTATTGGTCAGTCGAATCGTTAGCCCCACCTTTTTATGGATGCCATTGGATGATCTTGGGCAGGCAGGATGCTTAAACAAACAAAGCTATGGTCTAATAGCACCACTGTGTTTACTTTTTAGGGCAATCAACCTAAAAATGGCTTATTTATAGGGTTATATTAAGATGGGATTTGAGAAAGCTGATTTCTTATTTCTCTGGATACTAAACGCATTCATCAGTTTAATGAGTCCAACTGCATCCATACAGCTATTGCCTGCAGACATCCTCATGATGAAAGCTGGAGCAGAATGATTTATTAGAAGTGAGTTGCGGTGTGGTTTTGCTTTGTAAGAGGTGAACGGCACTTAACAAACATCTTGTATTACCCCTTTGTACCTGAAGGTGTTCATGAATATGCATCTGCATGAGCTAATTAAGATGCCTACCCAGGATGCATTGGGAAGGGTCAGAATGTGCAATGCCAGGTGTTGGCATGACTTCCTGTTTGGACCGCTGGGACTTCCTGTTGCCACATTCACTCTGGCTTCAAAGCTGAGTGCAAAGCAAGTCCCTGAGGGGGAGAACTACAGATGAGGTAAACGTGACTTTATTAACTAAAAAGTTCTGCCCCTGTTCAGTCGCACTAGGGAGCATATGGCAAAAGGCAAAGGGCAGTCTTCTAACTCCGCCTGCACTGAATGCAGTATAGAGTACAGATTAGCACAGCTGATGATTCCTGGGAATTGATATGTTAACCTCCTTGGAAAGTTGGAATTTTCCTTTCATTTATTTGGGAATTAAAATGTTAACTTCTATGGAAAGCTTGAATCTTTCATTTATTTAAAACATGATGTTAGTAATGTTAAAGTCTTGGTTATAATTCAGGAAACCCATTAGATGTTAAAAATACACACTTTGAATGCATTTTAGATAATACATTAATTATATGCATAAATGGTAATTTCTAAATGTTTCTAAGGAGCATAATAGCAAACCTGTGAAATGTTTTCCCATGTGAAGTGATGTTTTCATGCATTTAATCCAGATGAATGTTTCATTTGCTATTTTAATCCTTTTTTAACCTGTGTATGATTTGATAATTAGAGGTTCGTGAAACTCACCACGTTGTAACAGGACCCAATTATAATACTACCATGGAAATACAATTTCACTGGTATGGTCCTTCTTGTAGTATTATACCTTAGCAGTATTTAAATAGTCATTTGCATTGAAAAAATCCTCTTATGCTTGCCATTAAGACAACGCAATTATACTTGTTTATTTAACTCTTGTCTCATTTCTATCATTGCCTCACTCTGTGTCCAGTGTTGACTGACCTGTGTTAAGCAACTGGTGTTCATTGTGTTAAATGTTTGTATACTGGTCAATAATTAATGTATTTACAATGTATGCAGCACAAGACAGTGTTTCCTGATGACCTTATAATATATTCTCCCTTACAGTTCAATTGCTTGTAGATCTTATTGTGGGCCAATTAACTTCTTTCTTTAAACTCTACTTGTTGCCTTGCCTGTTTTCAAGGTAAAATTCCTGTTTTCATGTTTTAAAAAAGGTGAACAGACCTTGGTTTTCAAACAGGATGTGAGTCAGTCCACAGGGACTGGTTATCCAATTAGCAGATACCTGGAACAGAGCAGATGAATTGTATCTGACAACAGCATGCGTTCACAAACTACACATATTACGCACTCTGATGCTAAAATAAGGCACCGAGGGACATTCTTTAGATGCTAACTGAGGAGAATGAGCGCACGCGAGAGATTAGTTATCATTGCTTGTTATTAACTGACCGTGTGAAGCTGCAGAGGTCAGTTTGTACTAATGAACGTGCCACGAGGGCGAGATTCGGTCTGTCACGGTCTGTAATCACTGAACGTTTTCAAGACCTGACCTCTCCCTCGCTCCTTTAAACCACAAATAAAGAATTAAATCGACGCCTTTGTTCACATTGATTGTGTTAAAACCATTATCAGAATTAAGGCGCGCGCACAAGCACGGTTCAAAGGGAGATTTCCTCACTTGAATGCAAGGCACGACTGAAGCGTTTGTTTGAGTGCAAGGCTTGTCCTCGCCTTCTGCAAACTCATTTCGCTTGATGGATGTCGGTAAAGTTGATTCTGCCCACTTATTCCTTTTGAGTTAGGGGGACAGCGGGAGGGAGGGCGAGGAAGTGTATAACACAGTGGCTTGTTTTGCTAATAGCCTCCTGTAATTTAAACCCCACACCTGACAACAGTCTTTGTTATGGATTGGACCTCAATCACTCCTGTGTGCTTTCACTCCAAAAAGCTTCAGCTCCATCCATCATATTGGTTTGAATGAGGTAGATCAGATTGTATATTCCATTAGGGTAATTCACCAGCTTGTGTTGTGTGTGTGTGTGTGTGTGTGTCTAAGTGCTGGCATGAATTGATTCCTTTGTGAAGAGACCTCTGTACCACCTCTACCAATCAGAAGGCAAGTGCTCTTCATCACAGGTCGCACACGCAAGCTAAAAGGTAAGTAGGATGTCTGGCTTGTATACAGTAGGTGGCCACTGGATGTGTAGTGCTGCATTGCCAAAGCATCTTAATATGAAAGTTACAATTCATAGTTAATATAAAATTAAAATTGGCCCTATTTACTTAATTAATGCAGATTCATAGTGTTACTGAGAACTGTTTATCAGTGCTTCTAATTCTGAATTTAAAATAATCTTTCACTTCCAATCCAATCAGTTAATCTGATTTCATCAAGTCCTGTCCTACATTTTTTTTGCTATTGATGTAAAAGTTTTAGAACATAATGCCATTATTAAAGTAAAATGGGTTACAACATTTTCACAGAGTTGAAAGTCTTTTTAACAGACTTGATGAAATAGAGTAACCTTTTTTTCTTGAATATAAAGTACTATTTTCAATATTCACTTTAAAGTCAGATACAATAACATAAATGAACCGTTCCAGAGGTGGCGAGAAAAAGGTATTTTCATTTAGTTGATACTGAAACTTTCTGTTCACTTAGAAATACTTTAGCATCAGGGGTAAAAAATAAAACGTATCACACACACACTTATCACATGGATCAAAGAAACATCAGTATAAACTTTGCAAAACAGTTGACAGTTCTAAAACATAATGGCCAACTGAGTTTGCCTAACTCTCTCTATGAAAGCAATGCACTTAATACAATCACTGCTTGTTTTTTAAACATTAATAAGTACAATAGCTATCATTCAAGCAATATAAAGTCAGAGAGTTTACAAAGCTGGTATTGTGCCATTTGAATGTAATAAGAGGGAGTGCAACTTCTGGCTGTAGGGTCTGTGCAGCGTGAACTTTAGAAGAAGCTGAGCTGCCAGTCCAATGCACCAGGGGATAAATTAAAGTCTTCACTTCCAGTCCATACTAATGCTGGGGCTCTGTGTCTGGAAAAGGGCCTAGTCTCATAATTAACACTGTGATTCAGAGAGTTACGCACACACTCACACACTCACTGGCTTCATATACCAGCCCTGAATAAATACATTTATCAAGTCAATTCATTTAAAATTGACCAGTTTGGCCATGTTTTGGCGAAAGAGAGGCTGGATTGAGCCTCTGGGTGTTATGGTTATGAAACATGATAAAAAATGATTTTACATTTTAAATTTGACTGTAGATTTCAGAAGAAGTGCTGTGGCTGATGTAATTATGAGCTGTAGTCAGTGTTAGTCACTAATCTGGTTTGTAAATGTATTTTAAAACCTAATAAGCGACTCCACTGAATTTTCTCTGACGTTCTCGCTGGCAACTAAAATATGTTTTTTCCTTTTATTTATAGGGACAGTACAGAGACAGGACGTGACTTGTGTGAAAGCTGGAGAACAGAACCTACACAGAAGTAAGTTTTGCTCAAGTTGTTCTGTCATTACTCAAGAGATTAAACAGACTTGTTTGGCATACAGTGTTATAGAATATAACATACAATATAACAATATGTGGATACTGCAAGTAATTTGAATTTGAATGAGAATTATTTGATGCTCTTGGTGTGAGCAAATTGATCTTTGTTGATGTCTCTCCTAATACAATGAAAAAAGCAAATTAAATTTTTGCTCCATTTAATCTAATTGTTGTCTAGAAGAAACATCTGAGATTGTTTATTTTCTCTTCTAATCAAACCAGGAACTCCCAGTGAGCACCACAACACAACGCAGAACTGCAAGGTCACAGCTCCAAACCTTCTCTTGTATTAATTACAGGCTTTTGCAGAAGACAGCAGAGGTGGAGAAGACGAGGAGTGACAGAGGGGAAATAGGGTCATAACACGGAGGACGCAGGACGGATTTGAGCATGTGTACCGCCTGTGGCACCACACGACTGACGTAAACATGTTTTTAGTTATCACCGCTCCAACAGCAGCAGCTGTGCTGGTAACCATCTCACTGTGTTGGCAGCTCTCATCTCTCAACAGCTTCTGCGAGTCACACCAGCCCTTCGCCTTCAATTTCACAGCAGTTTTACCCCAGGATAAATAATGCCCTGTTTTTAGGGGGGAAAAATCACATTATGATTCATCAGGCCGACGTTTTTTGATTAAAACTCCCCCAAAAACATTTCCATTCTCCACATTCCCTGACCAACCCCCCGCCTCTCTTATATACTCCGTAGCAGCTGAGTGCTAACTTTTTTCCTTTTCTTTCTCACTGCTTTTTCTTGGCATAATTTGATTGTGTGAAATGACCATGAAAAAACTATTACAACAGGTTCTTAGCTGTGACGAACACAAACAGGCAGCAGGGCTTGTTTACAGAAGGCCTGGCGGTAATGGCTTTTCCTGAGGTGTTTAAAAAAGCACACGCAGCCAGTGGTCCAACTGAAATTTCAAAGCACCCAAGTAGACATTCAGAACTCCACTGCACGCCTGCAAACAAACACACACTGTACACAAGTACACACAGAAGTGGTGGGAGCCAATAAAGTTGCAGATGTCTGTGTAAAGATTATCGTGTTATTTGATTTGCGACCGCTGGGAACTCGACTTCTGAACATGAATGTTATGTAGAGAGAAATGGCGCATCAGTTCTTTTCCGAGACTTCAGTTACATTTTTCTTATGAAAATTCAGAATGTTAATGTTTCCCCAAACAGTTTCCAGAATAATTTATTGCAGCATATGTAATCAGTGTATCAGACACCAAAATTATGAATCTGTATTTTCACATTTACCAACCTCAAGAATATAAATACATTTGCAGCCTAAATGCAAAATATCTATTTCAGAGAATAGATCATCTGTTTTCACTGTTTGACCGGTTAACCACTTGCAGTGATGAATTTTCAAGGTAACAGTTTTTTCACTGCTGTCATAATTAATAATGTAAATGCAAATGTCATTACTTTCTACTTTCTTTCCAGGAAGCTGAGAGACAGAGATTTGAATATATTCATCTCAAATCATCATTCCCTGCCCAAAGGTTCATTATAATACAGTACCTGAAACATTAATTTGGGTTATTTCTCTACGTTGGGCTCTGTTTGTAAACTAGAACAGAAATATTATGCATCAAATATTTATTGTGGGATTTCTAACAACAGTCAGCAATGGTGAGCATGTTGTGTATTACTGAATGTGCTTTCAACCATCTAATTTCTAATTGCATAAACTGATTATATTACAACTTACTCCCTATTACAAATCAGGTCCCCCCACGTTAATTAGCAATTCTGTAATTACTTTATTAATGTATTCAAATTTAACTAGGCAGTGTGATGCCCTTTCTCATGTCCTCTCTAACTTTCTCCTTCTCTTTGTCTCCTGTCTCATTCCCTTTGTAGCGTTTGGGTCAAGACTTCCCTCACCTGCGACATTTCTGTCCACGTCTCGCGGTTTTGAACTACATCCGGCTCCGTGCAAGACAACTTCTTCAAAGCGGCGCGAGGCCCGACATGTCTTCCTGCTGATCAAAAACATACAGTTTCATTTTCACCCTTCGCAACTGAAGAGGAGAAAAAAAATCTTCAAAGGACAGACAGATTCTTACTAGCGCGTACGTAAGATGGTTTGTGATGCTGCCAGCTTCTATAATAATTCCGCTCTGGGGATGAAGTGCGGAGGGGAGGATGAGGATGCCTGATGGGAGGGGCCAGTAAAACGAAGGGATGAGTAGAAGAACGCACGTTTTGGTTGAAAAAAGAGCTAGTGTTCAGTAGGTCCATCATTAAGATAAACAGCGCTTAATGACACCTGCTTTAATTGGCCTTAGCGCTTAATAATGAACCATTTAATTTGTTACATTGCTATCTCCTTATCTCCCCCGAGGTACACTAACCCCAGAGTGAAGAATCGAAAGAAAGAAATAAAGGAAATAAAAAGAAAGGGAGGGCTGTATTTCAGGGAGTAATTAAAAGACCTTTTAGCGAGGAGCATCAGTCAGTTCAATTTAAGAGCATTAATTGCGTGGTATCAAAGCCATCCTCTCTGAATTTTCTCAGTGGCTGGTTTTTCCATAGACTCACTACTAAATATTCTGTCAGGGAGGGATAATCGCACCCATGAGTACAGAAAGGTTGGTCACTATGTGCAGTCAGTGTTTTAGATGTTCATCACAGGCACGCTGGAGCTGGAATTGTCCTGACATTTTTGTCTACCCTCCAGAGGAGAAAGAACAATGAAAGAAATTGTTTGAATTGAGACTGTTTGAAAATGTTTGACAGATCAAATTCTTTAAAAAATCAGTTCTATAAGATTAAGATTTAAAATTTACTCTCACATCATTTTAGATACAATATCCGGTAACAATTTTCCCACCAGTTATAATGGCTTTGTAAGTCAGTCCAAAGGTCACAACAATCCAAAGGACCAATCAGTGAAAGTTATGCAGTATATAATTACTGCTATGACATTTTAGGTGTACGCACTGCCCCGCACATGGCTGCACCTCAGAGTGAAAATGATTATGGCCACCCCGAGGTCAGAAACAAAAAGCAAATGGCACTAGGTGACAGACAAGCTTGGCAGCGTTCTGTGTTACCCAGATTTCACTTTAAATAAAAGATGGATGTTACCTACAGAGCTCTTGTGATTGGAAATAAGGGCATGCAGAGCTGTCAAAGTGCTAATGACTCTAGAGAAAAAGAACTAGTTTTGATGGCTGTGAATTACTTTGATTTATTTGCAAATTAGACCTGACACTTGTCCCTGTGAGGGAAAAATAAATCAATCGCATGTTTATCCTGCATCCTCAAACACAGGAAGCACTCGGGCCTCTCCTGACAAGAGGCAGTTTTGGAAATCTGTCAGCTGTTTGAGGTAACTGGGGAATTAGATGCTTTAAAAGGGAAGCAACGTTTAAAAGTGTGAATTTAGCCCCTTTCCTGCTGGGAAAGTGTATTTTACAAGCGAGTCACCGGTTCTCTATAAATCCCTGATATTACAGGCTGAATCCTGCTAGACTTTATTGTCTTGTGTTTATTGGGAGTTATAAAAGTACTTTAGCTACTAAGCAATGCGTATTACCTAGATTAATAGAATTCACTTCTTAAACATTAGGACTTATTGTCTGGCTCTCATTCAAAAGATATGTAAATAATAACCCATAATAATATTAATAATAATCTCACTTTTGACTTTCTATTAAAAAAGGCCCTATGGAGACATTTGACAACAGAGCAAAAAGAAAGTGTTGTTCAGTGATGTTGTAAGTGTAGCATTCTGGCTAAAGATCTGGGCTACTAACTGAAAGGTTGTAGGTTGAGGCGTCACCGTAGTGCCCTTGAGTAAAGAGCTTAACCTCAAGCTGGTCCTAAGGGGATGTCCCTGTGATAAATATACTGTCACTACAGCAGTACACCAGACCAGACAGAGAGGGTTGTAACATCACTTTCCAAAGCAACTGTACCATGACCACAAAGGCTTCTGAAACTGGGACAGTGTACAGTAGGTTTTATGACAGTGACACACACACACACAGTTTGCAGTTTATTAAGTTTTGTCTTTGTTTACAATTATATTTGCTGGGGGGAGGGATAATGAGGCATGGGTAATGATTACCAATTACATGTGCTTGTGATGTGATTGACAGGATGAGGTAAACAAGCTCCGCCCCCATTTTATTTAGCATTCTGTTTAAAATTCCACATGGATATTAAGGCAATTGTAAACAAATCACAAAATGCATTTAGGTCTGTATGTTTGTATAATTGTGTTCTTTTGTTTTCAATCTCTCGTATCATTGTGTCAGTTGTGTACAGCACCTCTGCAACTCTCATGCAGACCGCTTTGTTTTCCTATCAATGAAAAACTCGGAGGAGATTCCTGGTAAAGTCCCGGTGCATGCAACAATCAGACAGATGATAATAGCTATAATAAGGGGTTGAGAGAGCACGAAATACGTAGGTCGGCCCCTTTCAGCCGAGCTCTGTGGCGTGAGATTGTTCTCGTCCCTTTGGGATGGAGTCTAATTGTTTACAAACTACATTCTACACTCATAACATCTTATCTGGGATGTTTCTCATGACTGGTGAAATTAAAACATAATGGAGCCTTTAAGAGTATCCTTATATTTTATTTACACATAATGAATTGCTTTGATTTGGTGTTTTCAGTGGAGGGAGTCTCTGATTAAATTTTGCATTAATGAATAAAGTTTGCTGTTGACTGCGGTGGTCTCCGGGGCTCATGGCTGGTGCTGCAGCCCAAATGTAATTGATTTCCTCTGTGTTCTTGTTGTGTTCCTTTGTTTGGTTTTCTTATCCTTCAATAGGRAGAACAATGGATCACTGATRGTCTTGAATATTACCCACCCACTGTGCTGAAAGAGAGAGAGCAAAACCCACAAATACTTAATGTAACAATAAATACAAGAAGGAATATTTTCACTTTTGAAGTCTGTTTTCAGGTGAAGAGGAGAATGGCCCCAGGTGTAATGCTATATAAGTCTCAGGCTTTCAGAAATGAGATTTTCACTGTCATACTGTCATGGTATTGCAAGATGGTTTGACCTACTTGCACCCCACTAATACAGGGATCAAAACAGTCTTCAGGGTAGAGACCCATATTTCTAATCTCATAGCTGCTGCAATCCATTGTAAAAATAACTATTAATACGTACATGTGTGTCTCCATGAGATGAATCATAGGGAGGCTTTGTTAATGTTCCCATGAGGCGTCACCAATTAATGTCATAGCCTCTTTGTCTGACAATCTAGTGTAATTAGTCCCAGGGCTGGTGAGAGGGTGAGGGGTGTTGTGGGGTGCTGCTAGCCTTATGGCTAAGAATCTGGCCTGCTAGCCAAAAGGTTGCAGGTTCAATTTTAAGTAGAAGTGATTTAGAAACTGGAGAGTTGCTACGGATAAAATACCTTCCTATTACCTCTGGGCCCTTGGGCAAGGTACTTAATCCCAGGTTGCTCCAGGCAAATTGTCCTTTCAAATTAAGGTATACTTCTCTTTGGATAGCCAGAGTGAGAACTGTAATGCTCATTTGGGGCCACATGCCCTCTCAGCAGTTCAAGCTAAGTGGATTGTAGGTGCAGTTTATACAAGTATTTCTTTTTGTTGATAATTACTGTAAATGGATGATGAAATATGAAAGGTGTTTGTGTAAAATGCTATTGAAAAATAAAAATGTATTAACATGTCTTTTAAATATGGTATAATCAAATTGCACACTTTGTCATTGGCTAAGAAAATTTGTATACATTATAGTCTATTTGAAAATGCTTTTGCCATTAAAGTGAACGCCATACAGTCAATAGTATTTTCAATGTAATTAATAAACAAAATTTTCAGTCAGAATTGCAATAATGTACATGAACCAGATTATTTTCCTAACAGGGCCATCCTAGGCAGGTCAGCTACTGATCTAACAAGACTCATGGTCAGTCCATTCCAGATCTGCTCTGAAACTTTTGAAAACAACTTTTATCAGTATCTTAAGGGGTTGGTGTATGCCAAGGGCCTTATTCTATCTTTAACTCTTGACCAAGGTCCTAAGTCTCTTTCGTCTGTTATAAATGTCTTAGAGAAGTGGACTAGGCCAATTGAAGTGTTTGTCCTAGAAGTTCAATTGCTCCACCCCTTCCTGTGGAGGAAATCTATAGCTGATTAACATGAATCTGTTTGCAAACACAGAGCACTTCGAAGATGGAGTCTCCACTAAGTACCACAACTGTGGCCTGGCTTAATTTGAATTCAGGGAAGGCTTCAAGGAGGTATATATCACACACACACACACACAAACACACACAAAACGTAAACTCTCTTTCATACACAATAAATTATTCATGACTCTACAAACTGGAGTCAAAGTCAATGATAAATGTGTTGGAGTCGATCATCCACACTTCATTAAGTCCCCACCTTCCCTTTAAGATGAAAATAAAGAAAAAGAGCAAGAGACGCTGAAAAATAGAGAAAGGGGAACGTACATGTGAGCTGATTAAATATGGAGTCTTCTATTACAGACGATCGTTTCAAGTCATTTCTCAAAGAACTAGTGATGTACAACAAAAGTAGATATAAAAATATCAATTTCTGACATTATATGGCCTTGCTGTGCAAATGTTATAAAAATGAAGACAAATCTAACAGCGGATAAAGCCTGATGCCTGAATTATTATTGGCTGTTGCATTGATGAAACTAAATCCTGTGGGACTTCAAAAGCTCTTAAAGTGGCCTGTCATCAAAGTCCACTCTAAGCAAACATAATCTGTTTTTATGTATGTTTGTTTGTTTTCGTTTGGTCATTTCAGCCAGTGCTTTGAGGAGGGGTGCGTATCGTGTCTTCACCACCTGTCCTGGTTCCTCCAAAGCAGATTAAAGGAGAAACGAGGAGCACTTTGATGTTTTCTCCACACATTCACCTAAATCAAGGTGCGTCGAGAAATGTATTCATGTTTAGATGGTCAATACAGCAGTACAGGCACATCCACCACAGTGATGACTGTTTACTTAAACTGTTACAGTGTCTGAATGGTGAGGAGAGCTTTGCTTTATAGTGTGATACAACAGATGATGGTGTGACAAGGCTGTTGGGCACAGCAGAAAACAGGGCAGTATGTCTGACGTGTGTACATACACTACAGCAGCAATTACAACACAGCACAGATGGATTTTAGGAGCATGTTTCATGTAAACCGCCCAGAAGACTTGGACAGATTGACACTTTCGCAAAACAGTTGTGTGACTAAACTCTAATGACAGCCTTTTGTCAGTTAATTTAAGACAAAAAACAGCATATTGTTTTGTTATATTCAAAGTCTATTCAATATTCATCTGTCACTGTCAATGATCATCGTTTGGGGGCTTTTCTCAGTCATTATTGCTATATGTGATTAAGTTTTTGTTAATTAGATTAGTTCAGTGTATCATGTAATTAACTCAATACAATGTGAATCGATTGACAGCTCTATTTTTTCCTCATCTGTTTACAACAGGTGGAAAGAGATGTGACTGGTTTTCAGAGCATCACTGCATGTTTGGAGACTTAAATAAACATAAATAAATAAATAAATGAACAAAATAACATACTTGAGTGAATAAACATGAACAAAAGAGGGTCGTGGATAATTCATGGGCTGACACACACACACACACACACACACACACACACTGCTGCAATCCAGGGTTGACGAAGCGGGTGGTAAGACTCATATCCGGACTTGTTGCGATTGCAAAGTTTATTTCCTTTTCATGCACAGGGATGTTTTAATAACAGGCTAGATGAGAGCTCTGTTGCCTGGCAACCACCTGCTGTCAACATGCAGGCTGTGTTACCGTGGGAACAGGACGACTGGTGGGAAGATTGGGACAGGAAGCTGCGATCCACCAAATGGTGATTGGGTGACATCTGGGGTCAACGTAATTACGGGCTACCGGAAAGTCTGACAGGTCAGAAACCTTTCCTACACAAAACATAAACACGTAATGATGTGTGTTGACTGTACACAGTCATTTCATTTGCTCTGGTTTGTTAATGACGTGTGTGTGTCCATGTGTGAGCATACAGGCCTGCTCTTACCTTGCCTCTTTCATGCCCACATGCTTCTATTGTCTGGGTCGTGGCGGGCCGCCGCTCCAGTAAAGTATTTTTAAGTGCTGTTGTGAACTGAATGCGAGAGGTAAGAGAAGCAGAGCTGAGGTTAATTATTTGCTGCATATTAATAACCAGCAGTGATGTTCTGTATGGAGAGCCGTCCTCATTCACACCGCCTCCAAAAATGTGGCATTTCCAAAGAGCACAGAGTGAGAAATGCCTTTTTTTCCCCTCCTGTCTTTTTTTTTGCAGAGCCAGTCCGCTGCTCAAACACTTTTGAGCGTTTATGGCCATCTCTCTCTCCAAATGCTGCTCTCCACATTTTTCACTTGCAAATTGGATAACTTGAGGTCTGATGAACAAACTGTTCCTGTTTAAAGACTTTAGACTTCATTGCCGTTACAAATAAATCAGTTTCTCATCACTGCAGGGCTAAAGCAATTTTCAATCACATTAGGGCGAGTTGTTATTTTCTCTATTCACTAATGTGTGTTACTCCATTGTTTTCATTTTGTGGTTCCTATTTGTCTTATCCTTTGGGAGTGTAAACTACAAATGCATATATATATAGGTTTCTAAGGTTGCAACATTTCACCACTGTTATAATTAGACATAAGGAGTGCATGCGGTGCGCTTTGGCTTTATTTAAAATCCACTTTGAGCAACCAGGCAGCTAAAAGTGATATTCTTAAAATCTTACACTCTTCCTGGTTTTATCATCCTTGGATATTATTTCACTACACCGACCTGTAAGTTCTGTGAGGCACTTGAAAATGCGAATTGTCAAGAAATTTAGAGAGAATTTTGAAAAGAGAATTTAGAGGGAGTTCGTATTTGAAGTTTCATATTTACTTGAAATAGGCTGTGTATGGATAAGTAAATTGGCTTCTTTATTTAAGTTATATACATAAAATATCATTTTGCCTACATGTTATTGGCTACAAAAATTCACAGGTCATATACTGGCTTGAAAAC
>JBAJNP010011780.1:0-14283 GCA_036877545.1 Yasuhikotakia modesta | reverse complement strand
AGATGTAAGAACTATATACAGTCAGAAATATGTGATGGCACAGAGGAAGTGGTCTCTGTAACTTGTAACAACACTTTTAAACTTCTAACCATGCAAAGCTGATAAACAACTGGCAGTAAGAACCCACAGCGTCAAGACTCACCAACGTTGCGCACTTGCTCTGAGATGTCAGCCCGTATGTCTGAGACATCCCACATGGCCAGGAAGGAATCAAAGCAGGAACCTTCTTCTGCTTCCTGTATGTAGGGCTTGTAAGTGAAGCTGAAGTGATGGGCAATGGCTGCCAAGAACATCTCCACACAGATAATGAAGTCCTGTGAGAACGGAAACATCACATTTAATTATAAAGGCTGTTCCTATATGTGCAACCAGAAGTTTAAGTTGCTGTAATAGTAAAAGTCCACAACACAGTGGACATTACAGTATATTAACACTAGAATTGTAGACTACAATGCTATTCAATTAACTCTACTTACATAGGAAATGTACAGTAGTCATTACTAGAAGTCAATTACAGTAGTCTAATGTACTAGAACTGTACTCAAACTGAAATATAGTACACACCTGTAATCCTGTGGCTACGGCCTCCACACTGTCCCAGTCCCAGGTGTGAGAGTCTGAGATCACACCCACTTTCACTAAGAGTGCAATAACCACAGCTTGCCTAAAACAGATACAACATCCACAGAAAATATTGTGTAATAGTGAATTTTGTGAAGAACAGACTTGGGTCAAAAGAAAAAAAAATACATTTTGTATAATGAAAATTATACAAAATTTGCATAGGACTGCTAAGATTTTTACACTGTAATATAATTTATGTAACATTAATTTTCTTTTTATTTAAAAAAAATTAACTACTATACCACAGTAGTATTTGTGCACTGCCTTTCATTTATGTCTTTTCATAGTTACCATTTACAAAAAAAATCTTAAAAATCTGTGTATCTTATGTTTTCTTATGATTTTGCTGTTAAATAACAAAATGCCAGCAGTCTTTTCGCAAAAGACCAAATATGGACATGGCTGTACTTAGGGCAGCCAGTCCTGATTCTACACTGTATTCATACATTATAATAGTGTATCTATTTTTGTACAGAGAACAGAGATGTTTACCAGAATGACACAAACACCACAAGCTTGACACAGAGGAATTTGCCCACTGGTTTGATGGGGCTCAGCTCTTCTCTGAGAGTCTTGTAGAAGAGAACAAGACAGTACATGGCAAACTGAGAAGAGAAAAAATAAAAGCACCATTAAACCAATGGCAGGTTATCATTTAAACTGAACTGTCACTTTTCGTAAGGGATGTTTAAAACCCTAAAAACCGTGTCCTATATATAAACAAGATTCCAGCCATAAGAACTTTGTCTCCACAATGAAAGCAAAAATGGGGTCTTACTATTACATGAAATAATCAATCGGTTCATAGTCTCAGTTTATATCACCCAATCAGAACAGTGTGTGGATGAGCTGTCTGTTTGAATTTCTCAAAACACACTGCACAGCTGAAAAGGACTGAAAACACTGAGTGATTTAATATCATAATTTTATTTCACAGCATATAAGAATGTTCAGTTTTAAATGGTCAATCACACCATCAAATATTTCTTAATAACCAACCACCGAACATCTTATAGTTAAATGATATTCAACCCATCATCCAGGCTACTTTAGCAATGTTACTTTGGTGTTGAACAAAGAAAAATTATAACAGTTAGTCAGCAATATTTCTCAAAATCAACTTTCTTCAAAATGTCTCCTCTTACTACTTTGGAACAATACAAGTGTAAATAAGTGATTACAGAATTAAACATTTTGGGTGAACCATTTAAACAAATTGTCTGGTTTTACAGAAATGTTCTATTAAAACCACTGGTACCCTTTTATTTTACTTTTCCCTTCTGTTGGTTGCTGGGTGAAGTTACAGAAGCTTTCATGATACAAGGTTATGTGACAGTCTTATTTAACATTTGGGTGGAAAAAAGAGATACTTACAAGCTGAGAGAGATTATTGAAAATAACCAGGTATGTCCAGGCATTTTTAGAACTGAAGTTGCCTTCATCATAGACCCCACAAAGCTGACAAATCCTAAAGGCAAGACATAAACAATGTCAAAATTACATTTACTTAATAGATACTAAGAAAGACTGATACTTTTTGTATGCAATTCAAAATTTCAGTAATAGTAATACAAATAGTAATACAAAATATATAAGAGATAGAAAAGACTTGAACTTTCACAAGGCATATTCTGAGTGACACTTACAAAGCAATGACTGTGGTGACAGGTCTAACAACTGTATACTGCAGAACTCCCAGTTTACATCTCAGCAAAAGCACTCTGTAAAGACAGATCAATTTAACATATTTCACACAATCTACGTAGTATGATTGGTGTAGGTTAATAGCTTGGAGTACATGGACACACCCTGCACCTCTAGCAGCATTCCATTGGTCGGACATACAGACAGTCCCACCCCCAAATGTATGTCATTGGTTGAGCCACTGTTACAAAACTAGGCAGTTTAACAAAGTTTAAAAAAATTTCATACCGCCAACTTAGGTTGCATTTGTAAATAGTTTTGTCTGTACATTAAGCTGAAATAGAATAACATGTCTTAACATAAAAAGTCACACACTTTAACTTAACAGGCAAATAACACAGAGCGTCACTGTTTGTTTAAACACAAACATTTTTCCAGTTCAAAACGTTGTTGGTTTGAATCAACAAATGCGCCCCACATTACCACTGTTAATTTTAAACCAGCTGCTGTCAGCAGCCGGAGCTAAAAGGCAGCCAAAAAACTTTTTTTCCATCCAGCACTTTATAAAAGGCTCCACAGGAAAGAATGGTAAACGTTTAATGGACTTTCTCAGCACAAAACAAAAAGCTCAAACACCTTAATTTTACACTGCTGTAAATTAGATCAGATTCAACTTTATTGTCATTACACATGTACAAGTACAGGGCAATGAATGTAAATGTAAACAGCCATGCCTTTACATTACAATAACAGACACAGAATACCTCATCCAGCCTATACAAAATACCAGGTTTTAAATACCAGGTTTTAAACAACTGCATCCATAATAGTTAAATCATATACCACATAAATACTATGTCCTTGTTTTTGGAAATAATGATTTGTTGAACTTACTCTCCCATGGGCCATGGTGGGCAACAGCAGAGAGGAGGAAGATGTTTCTGTTGTTCCTGCACCTCTAGCATTAGTACCAGACTGGGATACTGGTTTCCCAGATAGTTGAGCAGGAAGATCATAAAGTTGTAGATGACGTAGGCCTCATAGCACTCTCTACATGTGTCTACATAAATGGCAATACTGGGATACTTAAGTGCAATCCACTGTGAAAACAGAAGTATAGATGAATAATATAACACCACTAAATGGACCAAAGAGATCAATAGAATTTTTAAATTTAATCACAGTCATCTATATATAGAATGCAGTGAGTTACAAAACACATCATGCTATCAAATAAGTGGTGCATGAGTTTGGTCAAAGAAGCCACTGTTACAAGCTAAACTCCTAATGTAATTACCAGTATTGAACTGAAACATAAGGTCTGTCTTTATCTGACTGTCAAATGCTCAAAAGGCCAGTTTTTAAGTAAAAGCAACCAGTAAGGGTGTCATACGTGATTTAAATACCAAATATTTGGGCAACAAGAAGGTAATCACACAATACTCACACTATCCAGACTGTATATTGGAACCATCCATAATATTCTAAGGAAGATAAACAGGGTGGGAAAATGAGAAAGGACTGGGATAATATTAACCAAGAATTATATTACATTAAATAACATTGTGAAGAATTATTATTTGTAACTATACCTGATAATAGGTTTTTGCAGTTCGGGTTGAGTATAGTGTACTAGATGCTGCAGTATTCCCCACAGTGATATGGGTATAGTCATAAACACAAATATCCCAGCAATGAACCACGCCTTATTATGAGTACCAACCTGTGTAATGACAAAGAGAAGGTATTAATTTAAATGATGTGAGAGACGATCGGCTGCCAACTGTTTATTGTATGTCTATATAAAAGACATCTGACCTCTGATTTTTGAAGTTCCCATATACAGAGTGGAAG
This sequence comes from Yasuhikotakia modesta, assembly GCA_036877545.1. Taxonomy (NCBI): domain Eukaryota; kingdom Metazoa; phylum Chordata; class Actinopteri; order Cypriniformes; family Botiidae; genus Yasuhikotakia; species Yasuhikotakia modesta. Next base: position 10,161 of record JBAJNP010011780.1, on the reverse strand, counting down.
AACAACCAAAAGAAGCAGGATATAAAGCACCACCACCAGAGGTCGAATCCACCTCCTCCAGTTCCCACATGTGCACGGCATCTTTCCCAATGTCACAGGACACTTACATTAGACTAAACTGAGATATGACAAAGGGCAAGTCCAGTTTCCTCGTTGGGTCAAAAATCCGAACCCGATGATACAACGTTGAGGTACTGGCAGTACTGCAGCTGTTGCTGCATTAAGGTGCATACGAGACGTGTAAACACTGATCAGCTGATTCACTGTACACAAACAGTGACCTCCTCATGCTTTCCGTTGCCAAACACATCGCGTTCAACAACAGCTCGCGAACATCAACGTGCAATTATAACGTTACTCCGGTCCTATAATCCAAGCCATCAAACTTGCACAACTTAAAACAGTTTAAAAACAGCCGAAAAGTTGTTCAACAAAGCTGGTTGGAACTTCCTGTTGATCTTGTCGTCACTGTTTTGGTTCGTCTCCTGTTTTTGTTAAATCATAAAGAATACGTTTTGATATTTAGCGCCCCCATTTGGACGGGAGTCGCAACACAACATGACAGCAAGGCATCAAATCCGCTTGTTGGAATGCACGCAATGGGAATAAAAACTGTATAAAAATAATCGAATATGTTAATTAATCAATTTATTATTATAAAAATAATTATAATCATCCTTTAAATAAATTTAAGCGAAATCGGTAATTGGTCACATGATCCCAACATTAAAAAAGTATCTGGCTCTATATACAGGCACCACATGTTTTAGAGTTACAATAAAATAAAGACTGCATATTATTTAGTAAATATTATTAAGATTTTAAAACTTGTACACCTACTTGTTGCAGCCCCGCCGAAACAAGATGCAAGCTGGTTTATGGAGCTTGTACCAGCATAACGTATATAAACACATATAACAATTATAACAGAATTGGTAACCCAATAAATAAATAAACAAGAAACGCATCTATCCTGCCATTTAAAATGTCTTTCCTTTTTATGTCTTTAATGTTATCCATCTCAAAATTAAAGGTTCAATCTATCGCCACTAGATGACAGTGTATGGCAACAGATTATCCTGAAATTCATTTCCGTAACATTGTCCAAAAAGTACGACAAAAAAACAGCAAAGTCTGTAAGTCAAGTTTATTTCTCTTTCTACGGGAAATATTGCACCACATGTTTATGTTTATTTTCCGGAACAACAGAACAGTCGTCAATGTTTCTAATTGTGATTCCTGGAATGTGATTAAAGTGTTTCTTCTAAGTGCCAAACTAATTACAATAAATGCAGTTCCAGTACGAAAGTGCGTTATGTTTGAACTCGACACTTAAAAGAAACAATGCACCAACCTAATACAGTATTTGGTAGAAAACAAAGGTAAAATAAAAAAAAAAATGAAAATAAAAACAAAACCCCAAATAAAATCAACATATTATCTGTTTACATTGTAAAAATGCTTGGTAAGTTCGGCATGTATGTTTGTAGATAAGATTTGCATTAAATGATATTGATTCTTGAAAATTAATGATATTGATTCTTCTGATTTAATATTGAAACGATTTGGTATTTTATGATAGCAATACTACAGCAATAATGAACATGATGTTGACATCGAAAAGGAACTTTTAAAGCGTTGTTATCTAAATTATGATATATTCTGCAAGGGGTTTCTGTGCTGCATCGTTGTCTTTACCTGTATTAAAACTGTATAATTTATTTTAACACATATTTCTATATTATATCTCTATTAAAGGGTTCAAGGCCTGCAACCTACGTTTGGTGTCTTGTTGTAATAGGCTTGCTTTTATAAAGGGCCATCAGAAGCATTATTTTATTCAGTAATTTATTGAATATTGTTTAATTTTTCAGTAAGTATCAGACAATGAACTGTGAGGTGGAAGTACAGACAGAATCTTTATCCCGCATCGTACTTTAAAACAATTTTGTGGTCTTTTACTAAATACAGTCTTAAATCTCTACCAAAGCGACACTTAAAAGTCAACATTTAAAATAAACAGGCACAACCTTACACGTGCATTCAGTAAGGAAAAGTTCGTCTCGACGTGTGAGATCGGGCGGACCACAAAGGACATTAACAGCCCAGTTTTACTGGCTTGTTTCAATTACCCACCAAATGTGAAAAACGCGTTTAGTGTTTTTTACATGGAAAATCAGCTACAGCTGAAGTTTTCCATGATGAAAGCAGATCGCACGAGCTTTTGTTGTAGCACGAAAGAAACAAACTACAACAATACAATTAGTTCGTCATTAAATATATAAATAAGTCCGAAAACGGAGGACGAGGACAATTTTTAAGGATTTAGCACTTCAGTCTTGAATACGAGGCAGAACTTTTCCTTCCTGTCGTTGCGCTGTCATCATACTGCCCCCCAGTTACAGAAATGGCTGGATGTGGTGGGACAGATTGTTCATGAATATTGAATCGAACCTTTTGGCTTTTATAAATGAGACATTGCTGTTGCCACACTCATGCGTACGCTTGGAGGGATAGCGCTGCAAAATAACATGCGGGACTGTGCCATGTCGGGGCAGGGAAGACAAACAGGCGGTGTGTTTGAAAAAATTGGAGACATTTAAAGTTTAAACGCCCAGCGACGTCTATAGCAAACGTCTCACGTGACCCCCGGCAGAGTTCAGCTCTGGTGTTTAGTGTGGATTTAATACAGAAGTCAATTCACGTTGGGCTACATCGAAACAGTTACTTCCACGTGTTTCACCATGTCTGAACTATGGCTTGGTATACATATATAAAACTTGGCCAAATAGTTACAAAGAAGGTGTACTGATGATTCAATTATCATTGGCTATTAGTGTTTGTAAATTAAATCAAACACTGTAAATATTAGGTTGTACAACATTGGTGGACATGTTTTAGTGGAATTTCATGTTAGCTATTAATTCAACACTTCAGCATAACATATTTTGGTGTGCATAATGCAACAAAATAGACATCTTTGAATGTCTGGGCCTGTATGATGTTTTTAATCCCTTGCATGCCATAGGGTTACCTCATGTTTAAAAATAGTATGCTTTCCAGGACATAAAGACAACTGCATTATCTCACGGTCAAGTCCAATTGTGTCCATAGTTCATCTCTAATCCCTTGTTTATGTAAAATTTCAGTGGTTGCGTGTAATATCAGTGTAATGTTAGTGATATATCCCATGACACAGCACAGATAGACTTTAAGAGTGTATTGTTTGACTTTGGAGACCTGCATAGACACTAATGTTGTATTTCCTCAAAATACATTATGCACATTTGCAAATTTCTATTCATATATTCAAATGACCGTATGAAACTACATACAGCTAAACCTTTTAGAAATACAAGATAGATATCTGTATATTTTAAGGCCAGTGATATTCAATTCTAAAATAAACTTTAGCTTTAATAAACAAAGGTTTATATGCTGTGAAATGTTTTGATAACCTAAATATGTGCTGCATGTGGTAACATTTAAATGAAGTGGTTTTATTCAAAAATATGATTTAATATGCCTAAATCAACTTTGTGTAAATCTGCTATTCGCTTCATTTGATTCTTCCCTGGCAAGCTTAGAGGTTCCCACAAAATTCCTCAGACCTGAACCCATTCCTTTCTCTCCCTGAAGACATAAACTCTGTTTTAGTTTAAAAGCATGAGAAATAATCAGAGCTTTGAGATTCTTAGTCAAATATTTCCATCACTGAGTTTCAGACAAAGTGTTTAATTAACATTTTAGGATTCAAAACTTGTCTCTGTTCTCACATTTAAATTTTTTGTAGTGTTATACAGAATCATAAAAAAGTGATGAACATAATAAAATCTGTTATGTTGTTTTGTCTACTGCATACGGTAGGTTTAAATTCAGCCTAAAACATTGTGCTGCAATGACTTAATATAACAAATAGAGTATTATTTTAAATAATCATACTCAATTGTAACCTTTAAAACAAATGAATTTGCATTAACCTCTGAATATTCTATTTAACAATACAGAAACAACATAAAACACACAACAGATCATTTATTGACTTTTCTGATTAAAAAAATGTGTACAGAAGCAATATTTTCATCATGTATACTCTTTCAGTTGCAAACAAAAAAGTTATTATTAGACTGATGGAAGACTTCTGACCAAATAAACCTTGTCTGAACAGACATCACAAACAGGTTGGGTTTAAATCCTGTAGTTTACATGTAATATTCACTGGATGTGCTGTTCACATCCTCTGTCCTGACACAGATGACCCTGAGGGGCCGTGTTGCCTGCTGGGTCAAAGTGCATCTTAAATCACTCCCACATTGAAGTGTCTTGACAAGCCATAAACAGACAGCTGTCATGAGGCACTTTTATCTGAACATTAAAACCATTTTAGGATAAGACAACACTGCTTTAAATGGTAACATCAATAGTCCAATACTCTTAAAAATAACTAGCAGCTTATCTAAAACACTGAACTGAGGCTATTTAAAAAGTAAGGTTATGTTTAAAGTACAGACTATCATGATGTGTAAAATAATGCATAGTTAATGACAGCAATTCATATATTCATTCATACATTCATATAGAGTAAGCAGAGCTGTTTTCATATTATAGCGTTATCATTGGTTTAAATCATCAATATATTTGTACATAAATGTGCAACATTCCTCACTCAATAGTGGTAATGAAGATGAATACATCCGTGACATTGTCACAGTCTCACACAAATGTGAAATCTTTTTTCCCTCACACACAAATGTCAATCTACACGTAGCACTTCACTTTATCAGGACCCATGTAAATATTGTCAGAATTTGTATATAATTTCATTCATATCAGCAATTTCAAATTACACCAACAAAGGAAAATATATGGTTTTGCTGTAATAAGATAACAAATAGTTCCATTTAAAAATACAAATGCAAATGTTTACAAATACTGAAGCCTTTAAATATTAGTAAAAATAATGTATACAAGGTTAACAACATTTATGAAAACATTTATGAGAAAATTCACAGTGTCAAAATAAAGCAAGGCTATGTTTGTATCTCATCTGCGGGTTTGTTTAGATTATATAAAACCTCCTGCGCCCTTATGCTCAGAACACAAAAATCACTTTTGCTTTATATCTTTTTTGTCTGTTTTTTTTTTTAGCAGAACACACCCAATATTTGTTGCAACTGGATGCCTTCCTTGAAATGGCTCTTAAATTTCAACAAGGTCAAAATTCCACTTGTCTTCTTGTTGCTGAAACTGATGGTTAGTGAATTGTTCTGGTGAGTTTTAGTAACATTTTCTTGTTGTGATTTATAACGGTTCAGTGAATCACATTTTAATTTATTCTGATCTTACAGATTCTTTTTCAGACCTCAGACATCCAAGAAAAGAACACCTTTCATGTGTAAATACATATAATAACAACACAAAGACAGGTAAAAATCTATTATCTTTCTTCCCCATATATAAACACAGGTGACGTCCAGCGCACAGCATGATTCACTAATCAACTAAATAAAGTTTGAGGCAGTGGCTGCCTGAAATACTTAAATGTTTCTGTTCTGCATCAAGCCTCCATATCTGTGTCCATGCTAAAAATAACAGACAGACATCAAATCGGACACTGAATTTAAGGGCCGGTCAGGACATGCTGGGAGTTTCTTTGGCAAAGCTCATAACAAGAAAAATGGACACAGAAAACATGGTGACCAGACCACTTCACTCTTCCTTTCTGAAACCTCCTTTGGCATTGGATATTGACGATTCAAAGTGTTTTCACAGTACAGTATTTATGTATGGAAAACGCTTTGAGTTCCGGGTAAGGATTTGTTTGTTGCTGTTAGGTTCAGCTGCGTCCGGTTACTGTTGCTTTAAACTCCCACAATTTCTCACACTGAAAAACAGCAGTCTGGATGTGTGTGGTAAAAGCTCCCCGGGTCTATGGGGGACTTTAAATTTATCAGGTCCGTTGTCTAATTTGCGCCTATATATAAATCCAGCCTTTACTGCAGCGAGCACAGTGGGCCCCTAGTTTATGGCATACAAATTCAGTTTTTGACACAAAATTTGACTCTGGCTGATGTCCGTTTATACTATTAAAGCATGACTGTAGACTGACTGTTGTACATATTTAGTCGCTATCTTTACGGAGGCTTCTGTCAGTGTTCAGGTTGCCAGGCTCATGGTTTTTACACTGTACGCTGGTGCCGTTCATGGGACCAGAGCTGGATACCTGGTTCTTGGTATAACACCAGCAGCACAGGCAGGACTAACACAGAGACAGAGGGAAGAGAAAGCAAAAAAACATGGCAAGATTTTATATCTGTCCATCCATCCATTCGTCCAAACACACACACACATACAAAGTGGCAATTGCATTGCTTTGCTGTATTATATCTTTTCAATTGGTACAATTGGCAAACTTTGCTCTCTATGAAGGAAACATGACCAAGGCATTGCTTCTCTCATGAACTTGTACAATGACTCACATCACCTTCAACATTGTCTTCATTAATTCACATAAATTTATTCAAATTCCTTCATTTGGTAATACAATGGTGGCCATTTTTTTCCATTTTGGAAACTCATAGTAAGGAAATACATTCAGTATCAACCACTTCTGTCAGTCTTTTTGCATTTCAGTGGCACATTAATAAGAAAAAGAGCACCTTTAAACTCACCTTAAAGCAATTCTTGAACTTTTTGCTGACAAAGTAGAGGATGATGGGATTGATGCAAGAGTTAACAGTGGCCAGGTTTATACCAAAATAATCCATGATCAACAGGAAGCTGAAATTTTGCACTCAGTCAGTTCTTCCTTCATGATATAAACACTGCAGCTTTAATATAAATATAAACTGTAACTTTCACATACGAATAAATGAACTGTATGCTCTGAGCTGTATGCTCAAGAGGTATAAATTAATGGTATAAAATAAATCAGACCCACTGGACAGACAAATGGCAAAGGTTTACTCACTTAAGTAGATCACAACGTCTTTCATCATTTTGAACATAAACCATTTTCTTCAAGAGTCTACTTAGATGCAGTGGGAACCAGCAAAGGGCAAAGATCAGCACTAAACAGAAGACAACTTTGGCCACTTCACGACGCTGCAGAATGTAAACAAGGAGGAAACCGGATTATATAATACACAGTTTAAGCAATTAACTGTTAACGCAGTTATTTCACAGAGAACCTAAATACTTAGAATCAAGCTAAGATATTTAAATTAAGAGTATTATCTTATAAAACAAACCTAAAAAGTTTAAATCAGTCAGAAAATGTTACTGTGTTCCAAATCTAAAGTCAGTCAAGGATCAGCAGAAATGTTCTTGTACCTGTTTGAGATGTTCACTGAGGGCGATCCGGAGGCTTCCGTTTCGGCGATTAAGCATTTCGCACGTCATGAGGGTGTAGAAACAGGCTGTGCAGGCCAGTGGCATGCAGAAGTAAAAGCCAAACAGCCACCAGTCTTTGTAATCTACATAAAACTAAGAGCAGATGAAACTCATGAATTAGATTAATCAAGTACTAAACGTAACAGCCTGCTTTAAATCTGGCTTATAAAAATCTCTATGAACCATGAGAATGGCTCCTCAATTGAGTTCGGTCTCAGTTGAGAAACATTCATCATTATATGTCATGTCTCATATCTCAATATCATTTACTTGCATATAATTTATTTACTGTTACGCGTTAAAAAACATAAAACCACGCCTTCAAAGATGATTGGATAATAATGACAATGCATATGCATGTGTATTGTATCGTATCTGAATTGCCCATTGTTTAATGGCAGTGCTCATATATAAAGGAACTCTGTGTTTCTCATCCACACATGTGGCTCTGTTCAATGGAGATTCATCAGTTTGTAATTACACTCATGGTCTGCTATCAATTTACTTCTTCAGGCTGAACAAAGCAAAAGAGTCACCAGATATCAGCTTCATTGGCAACGAAAGAAAACTGAAAAGTTTAGTCTTGTCCTGCATTTTCCAAGTAATTTATGGAAATTTTTGGGAATTTTGAGAATTTTGTAAAAGACCACAGCAGAATCTTTCTTAGCATCCTGTTTGAGTTCAACAAGATCCACTGTTTACTGCAATCTGGTCAAGGGTTTAAATGTTTACATGCAGCACACTGTAAAGAAAAGAAACTACATCCTTCTGGAAAAGCTTACCTTCATGAAGCCAGGCTCAGGCTTCAGCATACATGTGCGGAAGGTTTGGTTGTTGTAATTGAAGGTGACCATGTTGAAGACCACTGCCTCTGGCACAGCCAGGATGATGGATAGCACCCAGATGGAGAAGATTTCAATGGCAGTAAACAGGGGAATGCCCACCCCCTGCACTCTGCTCCAGGAGACCACAGCCTTGTACCTTAACCATAGAAGAACAAAGTATAGACCATTAATACTTAGCCCTGAAGACCCAGGGGCTCTTAAACTGACTGGATGTGTGTTTTATCAGTTTAAATCAACCACAATATCTAGAGTCATGTAGGTAAAGCTAATACAAAAACTCCAAAGCAACTGCACTTGTACACCATCACCTCTGTAAATTACCTCAGGGAAGAAAGTTTAATCTCTCACACAGGTTTTTATGTCAACACCTGCAAAGCTTGACTGATCAGGTTCATATCCTGTAGCTTCTGTCAAAATACTACCGTGCAGCTGTAAAAACATGCAGCAACCGGTTTAGAGCTACAATAAACTGGCAATAGCAGAAATTGTTGATCTAAGTTTAATGAAAAGACTGCCTTGCATTTTAATATTTATATTACCAAAATGCTTACAGACATATATGTCAGCTGTTTGTTTGGATAAAGCCACTGGTTTGCCTGACTGCTTGTTTCCTTTTGCTCAAAGTCATGTTTGCTTGTTTGTTTCATTAATATCTTTTCTCTAGTGGATGTTTCTGTAAAATGGTGCATCAAGATTTTATATGTAACTATATATTTTTTTAATGACCCTTTTGAATATTCCTGTTTAACAACAATGGGGCATTTATATTTCACTAAGTGGAGATGTAGCCACTTCACAGACGCTCAGCTGGAAAGAACAACATGATATTCAAACTTACGCAACACGAGGAACACAAATCGGACGAGGAGTGCTGAACATTTCCTCTGCGTGATTCAGGAACTAATTAAATACGGCTGCTCTGTTGGGAAATTAAGGCCAGTCTTTTGATTCGTGAAGTGATTCATTCTTTAAAAACTGCAACAGGCCGCCACATATTTGTGGCTCGAAATCCGTGTTAAAGTGTAGAATGTTTATGGAACGACCTTCAGACAAACACAGACTAAACAAATGACTATCTAAATCAATAAAACCCAGTAAAAATATATAATATGAATAAAGGAATAAATCTTTGTATTTCAGCTTTAGATTTGAGCCATTTGAATTTTATCACTCACTTAGAACTAAGTAAGCTAAAATTAAAAATGCAATTTTAGTTTTAGTGTCTAATTTAGTTGTTGACATTCATGCCCTACTTTTCTTCTTCTTGTCCATGGTCATGATTAAATAGAGGTGGGCAGGTGGCTTCAGCCTGCTGATGAGGAAAACACTTCCTCAAATGAGAGGTGACCATTAGAACTGACCTTATAAACCAGAGGAAATGGCCTCATTCCGACAAGACAAGAACTTGACAGGCTTACATCTCGCCTTTCCCCCAAACCACATGAGCAAATGCAATAATATATCTTGGCAAGTTTTTCAGGGGAACCACCCTGAAAAACTCAGCTTTCCTCTTCTAATACACAAGATTTAATAAAAGAATCAAACATCAATATATTTGTGCTTTGCCTCTTTAGAAATGTGTACTGTATACTGATAAGAAAGAAAATGGTTTGAGTTTTTGGCAAATTATCTTACATCACTTGTACAAGATGCATTAATATTTATCTTAGATCTAAAAATAGCTTATCACAGCAACACCACTTATTTAATTACAAAATTAGATTAAAACTGTTTTCATAAAGTCAAAAATGATTAATAATTGCTTTATCCTAAAGACAGCAGTGCTGAACTATATTCAGGTTTTAATATAGATGAACCCCTGATAAAGGCAACAAAAATAATGCTTTTGTGTCAGTTTAAAAACAAAGTAAAAGATGGACTCCAAAATAGTTAGTTTTGCTAAGAGGATTAATTTAAGTTCAAA
>JBAJNP010011779.1:2488-14284 GCA_036877545.1 Yasuhikotakia modesta | reverse complement strand
GAGAGAGAGAGAGAGAGAGAGAGAGATGTTTGTGTGTGTGAGAGAGAGAGAGAGAGAAAAATCAGGAGCTCACCTGAATGGCTATTTCAGGCAATTTCAAAATTGTCAGTTGTTCAGTGATTGGACAGATCTTCAGTCAGAGGCAGAACCTACAGCAAACCAAACACAACCACTTTGCTTTACAGATGTTATAAATTCAAAATGAGCCTCTACTGTTGGGCTAATTATTTATTTGTTGCTTTGAACAGTTTAGTGATTCTTTCAGTTAGCAAGTGTCAGAGCTTGTGTCAGACTCAGAATCAGTCCTGGTCTTATTGCTCAGGCAGCAGCTTGGGTCATGCTCTGATTTTCAGTACAATATGCTGGACACATATTTTAGATATGTATTTGCAGTCCACACACCTGCACATAAACACTGTCTGCAGGAGCACTCTGTGTGGGGGAATTACCCATAATCCCCATTGCTGAAAGACTTCTGAAAAAGAGGGAGTTAAAGGGCTAAAGTCATGGAAACATTCTGCTTGAGTGTCTGGGCGAGTCTCAGCTCACACACACACATGCGTGTGACTGACCTCAGAACAGCATGTGAACAACGGCTGATCAGTAACATTGACAAATGTCATTTATGTGGCTTGTGAACCTGCTGTAAAGAAGTGTTCACAGCACAGAATCATGTTTTAGTACATGAGAATGAATGAAACACAACCTTTTATTACAGGTGACTTTAACACCAGCCAAATGCAGGTGAGTTTCTTGGCAGAGTTGCAGGTAATTTTGCTGTGCTGCCCACCCACAGGTGCCAGACCACCTGTAAAACTGACATCTGATGCTTTTAAAGAGATAAAACACATTAAAATACACATTTTGTGTTATTTATTCGGCAGCATTACTGTGTTCTGGACCCTGCTGTCTCCCTGTTAAACTTCAGTCAGGTGAATGCGTGAGAACAATGTTGCTGTGCGAGACGGCGCAAGGAGTGAACACCACGTGTGATGAAGGCATAATAATGTATGTGGCCACTGAGTGTGTTCAGAGGTCCTCAACATCAGATGTGAGTTTTCTCCACATACGAGAGTGATGCACTGGGGCATGTCTGTCAGTTAACAGCTCTTCTGATAACAGTTGCATCAGTAAAAGAAAAACAGCATCATTTCTTTTTATCATTCACTCCCGTTAATTTTAAGGTCTTGTTAACATTTAGCTACTTTAATATGGGTGACTTCATAATGGGCTCCTGGATGAGTGTGGACTTGTTTCTTCTCCTGGTTCTGATAGGAGGCTGTTATCTTGTGCTGGAACTGTGTGCCTCTCTGTCAGGAGATGTATTCTGAGCTATTCTGGTTTGTGGCTTTTGGCCTGATTGATTTTATCCGATCAATATGAGGGTAAAATTAATAGCATGAGGGCATGAGGGCAGGAAGTGAGCATCGGTCTCTGAGGGGCCGGGGTATATAAAAATCCTCCAGCTGAGACTGAGGTGCTTTTCAATATGATCCATCAACACATCGATGGGCAGTGATCTCTGGAAACACAGCACTGACAGCCAGATCTCCTTCAGAACATTCACCTCCAGCCAATAGCGGCCCAGCGGAGCAGAGTGCTTTAAACAATGACACAACGAGTCTTTCTCACCTTGAACCTAATGGACTGTCTAAAAGCTGGAGGAGGGAATCACTGACGGAGGATTGTGGCTGTCAGAGAGGGAAGGGTTGAATGTTGTTAGCGATGCAGGAACTCTCAAGCACTTTTCAGATGAACTTGTTTTCTGCAGAGGTTGTTGAAGGACAGACAGAGCAGAGCTCTGATGTGATGCAGTAAAATCACACAAGCTCTTCTGAGAACAGAGACCTTCATCACCCAGAGCTTCATTTGTCCTCAGAAGTTGTCAGCTTTAATGGCCCTAAATTCCCAGTGAGGCGACTGTGTTTGATGAGAGGCAAAATAAAGGCATCACTCACTGCACTGAGAGAGATGGAGAAGCTGTCATAGCTAACCTGAGCGTCACTTCAGCTGTGGGGTTTCAGATGAGGTGTGTCCTTACTGGCTGTTGATGGTAACACAGCAGTCAGTCGGGATGCCTCAGCGAAGAGTTCAGCTGAAAACATCTGCTCTGTTCTGAGCTTCTACTGGGCCGTTTATCTTCATCATTATCTTCATTTTTAGTTGTGCAGTGAAAGAAATAGATATGTTGGCATATTTACATTTTTGCCTGCAAAATTTGAACCATACGGCATCAGGTGAAGCGATTGTAAGATCATTGTAAGATTGTAAGATCATTGTAAGATTGTAAGATTTCAATCTTATAATTCTAAATATATTTTATTAAGTTTTATAAATAACAATTTTTTAACTATTGGATTATTTTTTATCTATCAACAATAAAAAAAGCTAAATCTTTTAATCAACGATAAAGTTTAATGATAAAGTTTTGAATTTTAGGGTGAAATATTAATGTGTGTGAGTGTGTGTGCATGTGCGTCTGATATTCCAGACTGAGGAATGTCAGTCTGTCTGTGGCACAGATGCATTGCAGCAGGAAGTGCAGTCACATCACCTCCTCTTGACTAAATGTCACACACTCCTCTTCCTGTTTATAAACGGTTCTCACCTTCCTATCATGCACTCTGCTGTCACGCTGCCCTCCTGCTAGTGTACACAAGCCCTTCATTAAGATCCTGGTAAGGTTTCGCTGAGCCCGTGTGTTGTTTCAGTCAGTTATAACATGCTACATTTGCTGTCATGTTTGGTCCTTTTATAATGAATATAGTAAGTGATTATGTCCAGTAATGGCTATAGACGGTTGGAGTGATTTTTCTGTGTTTGATGGGGTTTCTGAAAGGGAAGAGTTTATTAGATGTGTTAATGTGTCATTGTACATCCCAGTACATTGCTATGTGCGTGTCTGTGCTGTTTTAGGATCTAATTGCATTTTGAGAGTAATTGGTGCTGCCTTTGAGAAACGGTTAATACACCTCACGCTCACATACAGACACACACATAATTAACCTCTAAGAGTGACAGAACTGCCACACAAACAGAAATACTGAACCTCACAAATACACATGCTACTCTATAAAACAGAAACATACGTTTACTTTGCTAAAGGTATTACTGAAGCAAATCTGTTAGGAACAAAACATGTTTAACTCTTACTCATGTCTGTGCAGACATATAGATTATATACAATGTATTAAGATTATATTATGTATTTATTGACATTTCTGGACCGTAATATCAAACCTTTCATTACTTTGTCCTCTTACCCATGACCATTCTAAATGAGACTAAATCCCTTTGACATGCTGTGTTTAGCATTGATGTCATGTTTAAGAATAGTTTTGTCCAGTATAAACCCTGAGTAAGTGCCTCACTCCATACCCTTATCTAATGTAGCTACACACCTGCGATGCACACGCGCCATGATACATGATCTTCAGAGCTTGTACGGGCCGCGGCGGTCAATAACTCATCCATCCATATAATCAGAGAGAGGCGGCCAGCGTCTGCATTGAAGAGACGTGTAACTGTGGTCTCACTAATAGAAGAAATTGAGCAGCAATGGGCTGCTTCACAATATTGATCCCTGTTTGCTGCTTATGTGACAGTCTGTGTTGTTGTCACAGAAACATTCTTTTCTTGCTGTCGCTGCTATCAGATGAGAAGCTCAGAGACGGTTCTGTGACCCATTACAACACTGTAAAGACTGAATATGCTGTTGTACACTGAGAGTCTCAGTGCTTGTACAGAACAAATGTACACCAACAGTGGAAATCTGCATTTATTTATTTGGCAGGTAGTTTTTGAAGAGAAGGACTGCAGCTTCTAAAAATCGCTCTGCTCAATAAAAGTCCAGACTCTTCATGTTCTGCCATCTGTGTTCATTAGTATTGTTTGCTAGGGATCAAATAGCTTATATTTTATGAAGAACACCCTTATTATTTTTAAATTTTTTATACTGTAATGCAGCTCTTCAATTAAGTGTGTGATAAAATGTTATGATTTTAGGTATACAATAAAGATGGTCAAATGGTCAAACACCAGTTTTTTTTTTTTAATGTTCCCAAAGTTGTATTTGTGTTATTCTGTTGAATTATATGCTGAATGAAGCTGCATCACGTAACTTTTGTCACTCGTCTCTGTTCAAAACGTCAAATGTTGCTTGTGGGGTTATTTTCTTAACATGGGGGACCTACAAACATCCCGTCATTTAAACTCTCACACACTTTAGTAGCTGAAGCTTCTTTCTTTTTACAAGTGTAAATTGTAGCTCAACTGGTAGAGCGTAACATTGTGTTAGCAGCACAAAGGTTGTGGGTTCAATCCCAGGGAATGCAGGACTGATAAAAAAATGTGTACATTGAATTCACTGTAAGTCGCTTTGGATAAAAGCATCTGTCAAATAAATACATGTAAATGTGATGAAGTTAAACTCCTTATAATTGTCATTATTGTGAAGGGTAAATCATCTTATGTGAATGTGGGTAAGGAGATGAATGTTGGTCTGTGGTTGAACTTGTAAAGATTGCAGTTGAAGAGAATAAGTGATCCTAAACCATTGGTGGTAGAGTCTCTGATGCAGAACGTCTCTGTGAGGTTTCATTCCACTGGGCCGTGTCAGTCAGAACACACCCTCTGGAACAGATCAAATCCGGACAATAGAATATGAGTCCCTGCAAACTGCATAGCAACACCCTGGTAACCACTCACAGCACTGCAGAATCACAGCAAAGAGTAAAAGAGAATGATGTGTTTGTGTATCAGGACTGCTTAATAAAAACATGATGACGTGAGGCCTGTAAATCCTGCAGACAAGTGATTTTGAGGCTCATACTGAGCTGCAGATGTCTTTACATTCTCTGTTCTGAAGGTCTATACCTTCAGTCCACATTCTCCCAGTGCTCCATCTGGGCACCTGCCTGCTCCTGTGATTACAGGTTTTTGATTGACATATGTTGCCACATCCTGAGATGAAAAACTCTGTTTCCATAGTGATAAAGTCAGGGAAACATGCCCACCCTTGTACTGCCCCCTGTGATGCCGACGAGGAGGACCTCCCATCAGTTTGTGGAGGAGACGACTGGCTGTTCTTGCCGCTTCTTCTGGCATGTGTGTTTGTTCCTGGTGCCTTTTCTGACAACCATCTGCTCCAGCCCCCGTGGATCACAAGCACACGTGTCAGAAAACAACAGAGTCCAATTCTGTGACGGCAGAACAGTTTTTCAGAGCAACAGAATCTGTCTCACTCTTGCACCTGCATGAGGACAGCGGTGCTCTTCACTCTTTCCTCTGGAACTGACGGTGCTCTCACCCTTCTAGCAGGAGTGAGACCGCCGGGCGATCACAGCCCACCAGGAGGTGAAAGTAACAGGTGAATGAAAGTCGACAGAAGAGCAGATCTGGCCCGCAGGAAGCAGGTGATTGTTATTCTGTTCCTGTTTCATCCTGGAGCACAAAGAGAAAGAGTATTAGTACATAAACTCATTATGTTTTCAGTTCTTTTAGAATCTTTTGCTTTCTTTTCTCTTCCTGATATTTTAATAGGATTGAATATCATTTATGCATTTATGGCTCAGATGATCAGTATTCATTGGTATTAAACAGTGTATGAGAACCGTGATCACGGTGGCTTTCCTCCTCAGCAAAGTTTAATTTCACACCTTTCCCTGCGATGACCAACAATCACATCTACACAGCTGACAGTTTACCAGAAATATTAGATCAGGCTTATCGAAAACAAAAATGTTTATTAAAAATACATTTTATTAAAAATGTATTTTATTCTGCATAAATCCCCATGTTTGTGTGTTTTATGTTAACTGGAGCGTGACAAAGCAGTGAACTGTGATGAAGAGTGTGATGAAGCTAATGTAGACATCAGCCTCTATTCGAATCAATTAGTCAGATGGCAAGTTCAGTCACTTGTGGGCTCCCGTTTGGTGCCGAGCGGCTCTCTGGTGTCTGGATGAGAAATGTTGTGGCTTTTATTTCAGGCTGGCTCTGGAGGTTCCTCAGTATGGTAGCTGTCCTACCATCAGCTCCAGCCCTCATCAAAGCAGCGCATGCTGTTGGCTTGACCATCTGCCACGGACATTTCCACACTGGGTCCATCCAGCGTGACTCGGTGTGATGGAGGATTGCCGTTGTTTGCTGATATTTTGGGCTGTTTCTGACTGGATGCTGATAAAACCCAAATCTCAGTTGAAAGGTTCTGGTTCTGTCAATGGTTCCTTCTGTTGGCCCTGTTGAACTGCAGTGAGAAGTTAATTAATACAGTTACATTTTTTTACTTCATTTTTATGAATCATTTCTTTATGACTGATAATTGAATCATTTTTCTCACAGAACTCTGAGATCTTCAGTCTGTCTCATCTGCATTCATTTGTCTTTCGTACTCTCAGGTTGTCAAACTTCTGTTGTTTTCTCTCTCTCTTTATCGTTTGCAGTCTCTCACTTGGATGGAGAGATGACTGTCCAATTTTCCGGCTGGCGACTCTTCTCTCGTTTGTGAGGTGTGTTGTCGCTTTCTAGGTGTTTCTTCAGATGGGCTTGTAGCGCTTGAATGAAAATGTGAATGAGAGTAGCTTTGTGTCGTCTTCATGTTAACACTTGTTTCTGGGAGCAGAGCAGCTCTTGATAAGACACATTGGCTTATTTAAATACAGGGCTGACTGATACAGCAAATATTCAATGTATTTACATGTGGAATGCAGAATTAGCGTTGTGGATAAAGTGACTTGTTATTAGCCTTAAGGACTGTCATTAGTCTCGCAATTATTCTCCCTATCTCACACAACAGCATTAAAGGGATAGTTCCAATGAAACATTTTCTATCATTTACATTTACTTACCCTCATTTAATTCAAAAGCAGATATTTTGCGACATGTCCCAGTGGTTTTGTGCTATACGATGAAGGGCAATGGGTGCCACTCACACCCACTGATTGTAAATGATGGAACAATTTTTTTATATTGTCAATTTAAAGCTAAATTTAAGGCAAAAGACATAAGATGAATATGAATAGAGCACATTTTATGGCAGCTCTTGCATATAATAATTATATAGATTTTTGCAGGGTATGGAGTAGTGGGAGGGTTTCTGTTTGAGTTAATGTGCCTGTAGCAGCTGTTAAAATGATGGTTTACGAAATATTGAATTTAAAAAACATCTGACAGATTTTATACTTGCTGAAATATACATTTAAAAATAAAATGTATCATATTTTATGTATTTAGCTGAGGTTTATTTGTGTTAGTGTGCGTACTGGAGCTCAGAATAGAAACAAACATAAACTTCAGTTCATTTACACTTCAGATCTTCTGGGTTCCTCACTGTTGCTCCTTCAGCTTGAGGGGTCCTGCTGTTTTCTTCTCTCCACATTTGTGTCCACAAGGTTTTTGATGAGAGTTTAAATGGCTTCATGCCAAGGATGTTTTTATCAGAGCAAGAGGTTGAAAAAAGCCAATGAAAAGAATGAAGTGAATTTGGATGAAACTTTGTTTGGGTTGAAGGATTTCACAGAATCCACATCCTTGAGTAACATACTGAAGTAAAGCTCTGATGGTTCAACAGAATCGCAGCTTGACTGCAGATGTCTGTGTTTTGTGTGTACAGTTAAAGTGTGTCGTCTTCATATGGAATAAAAGGAAGACGAGGAATCAGAGTGTATGTGTTGGCGTTTTATCCTCACTGGAGACGCAGTAATACGTCTGTGCCATCGCCCTTACATTTTTCCCCTCTGCTGGGTGTGTGTGTGTTTAATCAGCAAACGCTATACAGGGATGAATGTCATTACCATAATCATATTTCAACACACACTTCATTCTGTCTGCTGAGGAAATGATTGGTGAGTTATGAGGCCATTTTGACTCACTAAAGGATCTAGTCATTTTCTAGAAAAATTGCATTACTTAACATGATGTGCTTCATTTGCATGTGTACACACACACACAGACACACACGCACACTGCTTGGTGCTCCTGCAGCTCAGCTGGTAGAGCATTGTGGTAGAACACAAAGGTTGTGGGTGTGTGCACAATCATGTATGTATACATAAAGTAAATATAATCTATGTATTTCCTTAGTATTTTTTCCTTTATGAAATGGAAATCTGGACTTTGGACTTTGGACTTTTAAGTAAATAAGCATTGCTTTATATATTTTAGGTGACAACAAAACAGAGTGACACATACAGTTGTGTTTATAATTGTATGGTTTGTTCAGAGACAATTCAGGCATTTGCTTTTAACTTAAGCACTGAACTTGTAATGTGGGGCTGCTCAATTATGGAAAAAAATCATGATTGTTTTGGTCAGTCTGGAAATCACGATTATTTAACACAATTACTCATTGACTTTGGGAATAGGGACAGAGAGCAGCACTGGCTGGTGGTGTTATCAAGGAACACACACACTACATAAGTCTAATTGACTGAACTGTTTTGACTGTGGAGTATGTGTGCTGCATGTGTGTGTGTGATTTATGTTATAAATGAGGTGTATGCATGTGTATGCATGCTGGTAATCGAGGAGCATTTCCTTAAGTTTTGTGCTGATCGGATTAGCTGGGGGAGTAAATTTAACATGACTTGAATTTGTCATTATATCTATACGTGTATGTGTGTGTATATATAGATGTGTGTGTGTATATATATATGTATAATTATATATATTCCATTATATAATTTAGAGAGAGAGAGAAAGCAAGAGATCATGTTTCAGTGTTGTTGCATCACTTGAGATCAGAGCGGGTTAGGTCAGGACTGTCTACAGTTCAATCTGTCTCTTAGTTAATCGTCACAGTTTTTCATTCATCTATATATATATTAGATTTTAAATTGACAGTAACAAACCTGCAGTCAGTGTCAGTAATGTAAAAGAGAAAGTCACACGCTGTTCAATATTCAGGGTTTTTTTTTGTTATTGTTAATAGACCAACATGCAAAAGAAAGTGGTTGATATTTGTGAGATTGAGACATCTATTGACCTTTCAAATTCCTTTAACATTTGACAAGCTTTTGGCATCTAAAATGTAAAAAATTGTGTTGCAGGTGTATTTAAGCCCTTTTTCTGCTGGTATGTATAATTATCAATAATTATCAAAACCAAATTATATGAAACCCTAAACTGTGTGATAAATTGTGTAGCTGTATCCGATCTGAATCCTTGTCATGTATTCATGAGAGAGACAGATTTCTTGAGTCATATAACAGTTATGGGCAATATGACTGACCCACACAACTTCACGTGTGTGTGTGTGTGAATATGTATCTTACATGCATTTTGAAGTCACTATTTTAATTTCTTTTGCTTCAGAAGAACTGATGATGGAGGAACGCTCCACTTAGCCCAGCTAAAGGTCTCATTAATCCAGCTGTAATTAAATGCAACCTTATCATGTGCAGAGATGTTCAGTCTGAGAGAAAACTGAGGAAATGAGTGAGGAGGAGAGAAAGACGTGTTTATTATGTGTGCTTGACAACATACATGCTTTATTACATGCTTTATTACACAAGTCAAAATATACTGTGTAACCATTACAAGATCAACATTCACCATCTTAACACAGACGCTCCATCCAGGCTCTCATCACCTGTAAGGAAACTGTAGGCAGGTTTATGGATTACTCTGGATAATCCAGACATCTCCTATGTCTGGATTATCCTATGTTGGTCCTATGTTGGACTGCACAAGCATGGATATGAGGTGATGTTTGGTGCCATCTCTCTTCTTCTATGCCATCATCACGGAGGAAACCTGCTTTGCTCTCTAGACAGTGACCTACATGAGGCTCAATGGGACCTGCTTACATCAGTCTCTGAACACCATGGCAATTTTCCAGGTGTAGAAGGGCAACCTGGACACGGAATCGAACCAGCAACCTACTAATCTGACTAACCAGTAAACCACAACTGCTCCCAGTTGCCTGACATTCAGAATGTCAGGCCCTGAGCCATACAGCACTGTTGGCTTTATTAATGGTTGGTGTTATTACTCCATCTAAAGGCATGCAGCAAAACGGTGTCTTCTTTCTCAGGGCAATCTTTCACTGATGTTTCCACAGGAAGCGCAGTCTGTCTCTCCTGCTGGCTGCTGTTGTTCAGGCTGTGGGTGTCTGTGGGTCAGATCTCTGTTTCTCACTCTTGTGTTATTTGCTGGTTCTAGATCTAGTTAAAGTTCCAACAATCCCTCGTCTCTGATGAAGTCCTTTCTCTTTAATTACTTAAATTTCTGTCTGCTTTTCTACCACTGCTAAAAGTCTCTGCATTTTCACCATGATTTTAGCACTGATGATAAAACTGAGTACAATCTTCAAAAATACGTCATGTGTTCACAGTGAAGTCCACAATTCCACAACACACTCATTTCTGTCTAACTCACGCAGCAGTAGTTGAGCAAAGGCATCCGTTGCCTCGTCTCTCATCACATATAGCAATGAGCTGATCTGATATTCCTCTGGTTTCCAATCAGTCCAAACAGAACAAAAGCGTTTGAAGCATCTGATTCATCTGGTAAAATACATTAGTAGTTGATAGGCTCCGGGTGTGATATCTGTACTGCTGAGATAGCCGTTTTCCCTGTGCTGGCACCATTATGTTCATTAAAGACTGTATTTAAACTTTAGAGCATTCTCTCTAAAGTTTCAGGGTTTATGAGCATTCTCTCAGTGTTTCAGTGCCGTGTATTACCTGGACTGTTATCTCTGTGTTTATGGTTTGCCGCCCCCCGACCCATTTCCTCTGTTATCATTTTGGATTACCTGTGTTATTGCGTTTTTGACTCTTGCTTGCCTGTTTACGTTTGTATTAATAAATGCTGCATATGGATCCTCTTGTGTAGGAGCATTCATTACTGACACCATGTACAAAACACACCCTCATGTCCCTCAGCGTCTCATCTGCACCTGCTTGCGCACTCATCGTTCACCTGTGCTCATCCACACAGTTCATGATCTCAGGATCCTTTAACACTAGTGTGTGGATTAGTTCATTTAATTACTTCTGTCATCATTTTCATACCTTACTGTAACCTTAAACCTTACCTTTTCAAAAAACTCATTTCAGAACTTAAAGTGAGTGAATTTCATGCAGTGTGTGTGGACACTCATGTATGCGTCACTACAGAAACCCTGTACTGCCTCTGTATTGAGTTAAAATCTCCTTTGGACAGGAAAGAAAGAGTTGGGTGAACTGATGCTTTAAACAGCAGCAGTCAGACCGTCAGCTGAGAGGAGTCATTTGAATATAACTGAGACCCAGAGGGTCCATTATTAAGCATCATATAAGTCTGTCAGTCCACACACTGCATTTCTTTTAGCACGTGAAGAATGTGCTCTTCCTCTGCATGTATGCAATGCTCTTGGTTTGTTTGGGTATATAGATTCTTGCTTCAAGCTAAAGACAAAGAAACAGACATTATTAGAAAAAACAGTTGTGCTCATACTTTAGGTAATCTATAGTTAAAACAAACTCATGAATATGAATGGTCACCCTCAGTGTAATATGCAAATGAGTGCATTGTCACAGTGATTTGTGCTTGTTCTGGGCAGCTGTATGTGTGTAAGTAACAGGTGTTGAGCAGCATGTGATATTACAGTCTTCACTCAACTGAAGGTGATTCTTGCTCTGCTTTGATAGCAGCTGCTTCACTGTGTAAACATGACAGGTGTGTTTGTGTTGTAGCTACAGCCAGTGTGTCTTTATACACCCCTCGTCATATCCATTAATTCATGTGAGCAGCCATACAACAGTGTGTTCTTTACTCTTTTTACTCTTTCTCTCTCTCTCTCTCTCTCTCTCT
>JBAJNP010011778.1:0-14286 GCA_036877545.1 Yasuhikotakia modesta | reverse complement strand
GACTCTCCTCACGGACATTAAAGAACATTTCAGTTTAATTTCTAAAGACAAAAACAAACCCATGTTTAGTGTTTGGCAGTAATTAGGCTGCATGCAACAGGAAGACAGAACCAGAAAGATTACAGTCTGTGGCCGATGGAATTCATTGAGGGTTTGGCAACAAGCATGTTATAATCACAGGGCTTCCAAAGCATGCTTTAAAAAGCAGTTAGATGCATACTTAGGACACATGCGTGCACACTCAGTTTCAAGAACACTTTATACAGACTGGAAATGTTATCACAGCAGTTTAGCATGATGGAACTTTGGTTGTTAAAAAAATGAAAATTGTATCTTCTTTGGTTAACCGTGATGTCGTTCAAACCCTGTATCATTTTCTCTTTTCCGTGAAACATAAAATAACATGTTCTGTCTGGCTTCTTCTTTCGCATACAATGCAAGTGGACTGTGATTTCCACCGCAAGTTATACTCGAGCAAAAACCTGCATTAGCATGTGATAAAAGTCTAGACATGTGCTTTATTCCAAACGCTTGAAGCTTTCGCTTAAAATCTGCTGTAGCTCTCAGATAAAGTGGAATATTTATGTTTCACAGAGGATTAATATGCTTAAAATGACAGGGTTGAATAAAAACAACTTTTATTTTGGAGTGTTGTTGTTTAATTTTTATTGTAATGTTTTATTTTAAAAGCTTTTTTTTAAAGAAATGTATCACATAAGTACAAAGTAAAAGTCTCTTAACACAAGATATTCTGTCCTGGGTTTTGCACACAGGGGGGAAAGAAAACAACGTGCTTGTTGGACTTCACCAGCTCAGAGCAGCTTAAAACATCTTTGGCAGCAGAGAACTCAAACTCTGTTAATCAATACCATCCCTCTCTCTCTCCTTTAAAGCTGCTTCCAAGGGTTTTCCATATCCCCTCCTCTTCTCTCCTTCCCCATCTATTCCTCCAACCCTCGCTGCTCACTGGAGCTTCAGAGCTCATTTCCAGGCCGGGTAGTTAGACATGCACCCCGTCTCTGCCTGTCTGTGTCTGGACCTCACCCAGGCCTGGTCTAATTAGCCCCTTTTTGTACCCACTGAGGTGCCCTGTGTGTTCTGTGTTGCCTTGCCTGATATAATAGTCAGCCAGGTCCCCCATAAGTGCTGATCTGGGCCCTTCTCCCATCAGGCAGACACAAAGAGCAGAATAATGGCCCCCCGGTGGCGGCAGAAGACCACTTCTCTGGGCTGTCTGAACTCGGCACGAGGCTGGCGGCAGACAACGCGTAGGGAACGACACAGAGCTTGGTTCGCTGTGTGAGATGGCAAAGCCACTTTTGCAATACCTCTGCAACGTCCCTGAAAAAAAACCTTTCGCAACACACATCCCTGTTTACCGTAAACTTTAGCCAATAAGCATTGAATAAACTGTGCATTTTATCTCATTGCAGGAGAGCTTTGCTTGCCTTTGTGGCCGGATTGTTGTTTTCATCAAACTGACTGTTGGTGGGTTAGTGGACGGCCCCTTTGCCCCTCCCACAGCCCGGACAACCAACACCCACAATTAGAAAGGAACCCAGTCCAGCCACTTCCACCTCGGTTGCAGTTTACTGGCCTGCGCATAGTTTCTATCAAAGGTCTCGGTTTTGCCATGTGCATTCATTGAGATATATCAATGCACTGGGACGGCAGCCTTACAGAACTGAGAAGCACAGCTGGGCCCATAAACCACTGACCACGGCCGCTGTGGAGGCTGGTCGCTATGAGAGCTACAGGGATAGAGAACAGGCCAGCCTGAGCAGAGAGGAAGCCATGATTGAAGATTCATCATCTTCTCATGAAACTCCTCCTCTCTCCTCAACACTGGCCAACAAAGCTCTCAAGGACCTCAAGGAACTCTGGCTGTAAGTTCTTCTCAACCCATGCCAGGTTCAGAGCCGAGAGGAACATCTAACTCTATCTGAATGAAAAGGATATTAATGCCACAAAATCATTCACCAAAAGGCTGTTTCTTTTTGTTTACAAATTCAGGTTTCAGCAATTTAGAGAAGCTTAGAGAAACAATTTAGACAGTCAATGCAGAAAGTCTGAAATTTGGTCCAATATTAGCGGTTTAGTTCACTAAAAAATATTTTTTTACATCATTTTATCACCCTCATGTTATTTTAAAGCTATGATGTTTCTTTTTCTGTGGAACACAAAAGAAGATATTTTGAGAAAAGTTAGTGGTTTTGTGTCCATACAATGAAAGTAAATGGCTGTCTGTGTTGCTTGGTTACAAACTTCAAAATATCTTCCTTTGTGTTCTGCAGAAGAAATTAAGTCACAAGGTTTAGAAAGACATGAGGGCGAGCAAACAATGGAAAAAGTTAAACTGTTAGGTGAACTTTTTCTTTCAGCTTCAAAAGTTTCAACAACCTATAAAACAGCATATTTTGAGAAAAGCATCTACAGCGAAATTCTCATTCACTTCACCTGCTTAAAATATCTTTTGTCTTGTTTCTCACACATGAAGTAATTTGGATGTTTATGGGTGAAACATTCATAACAGAGACAGAAAGCAAAGCGATATAATGCGAATACTTTATTATCAATGTGTGAACGGTGTTTAGCTTCTCATCTGGATATTAATAGTATATGAAAACTATACACCAAAACCAGACTCTTCCTTTTTTTGCTGCATAACTTTTCAAATTGGTATTGAAAGATTCTTTATCTTTATAGATATTTATATATATAATATATAAGCCAAAGTGCATTTCCCGTTTTTCCTCTTGTCCACGTACACATTGCACCATACATAAATAATTACATCGTAAAAATGACTCCAGTATTTACAAGTATAATATATATTTCTTATAATATATAAAACTTTATATTAAATCTAAGTAATGATATTTGGGATGGTTTGGGGAGTCCAGGCGTCTCTCACCGTGAGTCCATGTTTTTGTGTGTTATCTCTGGTTGCTAAGGAGGATCTCCAGCCAACAAGGGCAAGAGGTGATAAATTGGCGGGAGTAACAAGGGCCCCAGCCCTTAGCGAAACTGATGCGCACACTGTTAGGGTCATACGGTCCATCCAGCAGCTCTGGCTCCGCCCCCTGCCTGAGCGCGGACGAGCGTTCGTAGTCAAACACCTTGATGGAGTAGCCAGGCATCACCTTGCGGACCACCAAGCTACGACTCCCAGGAACGTCCAGAGTGGGAGAGTTGACGAAGATGGGGTGCTGACTCCGGTTGTAAGCCCAGATCCCGTCCGGCTCTTTGCTAAGGAGCAAACCGTAGCCGATCTTGCCACGGGTTCGTTCCACGGTGCTACTGCGCTGATCCAAGGTCAGCTGGCCGAGACAGAAGCCCGTGCCTTGAGGTAGGTCATAGAAGATGCTGACGGCAGGCTGGTACACCGTGTAGAGCCGGCCCACCCGCGTCCGGTGCTCCCAGTAGGCCACGTTACACCAGTGACTCTGTTTGGGGGCATCAGGTAACAGGCTGGCATCTGAAAAACAGGAAATGAGAAACTTTTAAGTCACTTCTACAATTATAAGCATTATATGCTATCTCCTATATTATCTTTAACAAGCAAGCAAAACAGAAGCATCTGCTGGCTGGAAGGACTGAGGTAAGATAATGTTTATTATGTGAGGTACAGTGTGAACACTGCACTGCTACCTGTTTCCTCAAGAGGGCGCTACTTCAAAACCTAATTCATTAATAGTCTCCCACAGAGAAAGAAAACCATCAGAAATAAGATGCTTAAGACTGTAATTGCTCCTCCTATACAGCAAAAAGATTAAATCTCCAATTTTTTCTTTGGAACAGGATCACACACCCCCTTTAAAAGAGATGTCAACAAAATCTCAAATTCTGCTGAAACCTGCCAAGATAACAAAGTCTGCCATTCAGTGTTAGAGATTTCAATATGATTAAACCTCAAAACCGAATTATCTGAGCTATGCAGAAAAAAATGCCGTTTAAAGTTCCTACATTGAGATTTTAAGCAAATGCTCCCTCCAAAAACGAGGAGAAACACACCAGGACATTGAGAACAACCCAGGATCCGAATTAGATCATTTAATTCACTTTTCAGGCTCAGAGGCCTGTCTGCACACCTCACACAGTGCCAAACCCTAAATGAGTTACAACTCCCCAAATGTCCAAACACACACACAGACACACTTCAGAATGCATCCACATACACACTCCTAAATATATCCACATACACTCTCCTAAATACATCCACACACTCCTATATACATCCACACACACTCCTAAATACACACACTCCTAAATACATCCACACACACTCCTAAATACACACACTCCTAAATACATCCACACACATTCCTAACAATCCCACAACACACACCGGTACATTTCTGACAGCTTTTCTTGATCCGGGGGGAGAAAGTGTTTGTGAAAGATGGATGCATGGAAAGCTCTGCGCTCATATCTGGTAAAAACTCCCCCCTCTGTTCTCCTCCACATTCCTGTGGATGGTGCTGATGGTTTGGGTGGAGGAGATGAGACTCCGCCCTGACAGCTCCTGCCGGGGGCTGGGGGGCAGCTTTCAGCTCCCTGACAATTTAGCACAAGCCTGTGACCCCCTGACCTCCTCAAGCTTCACACCATCAGCTCAGATTAACTCACGCACGTTGAGCGCTGCCATTATTTTGCTCCTGAGAGGCTATTGGCAGGGAGAATTTGTGAGGGTCCCAGTTTTTCCTCGCTGCTCTCTGGGGCTAAACAAATGCTCGGGCCATTAACCGCTGCCTCCGAAATCTGTCGTTGTAGCAAGACCCAAAACGCGGCCCCAGCAATCAACACAAGCATGCAAACACACATCACTGAACCGGCCCCTCGGCCAGGGGCCGCATGGTAACTACTAAATCCCTTTCTGCTCAAACGGTGAAGCCAAACGTTTGCTCTGCTTTTTACATTTCAGAAACACTCACAGACAAACCTGTGAGTGTTAAAACCTCAGAACTGTGTTTCAAAGGGCATTATATTTGTTTATGCACAGGAGGAAGCAGGCAGGTAGCTCTACAGTGGGTTAAAATAAGGAAGATCACACAGGAAAACACTTTCAGCTAAGCGGTCCACCGAGGGCTGAATTTAAATTATAACTAATCAAACAGATGCAAAAACATAAAGGGGAAGTTTCACATGACTGTCTGAGACAAACGTGAGTTTTATGATTAATGTGAGAGAGTCACAGAAAAGGGGGTGGCGACGTTTTGTGGGTTTAAACAGAGGTGCAAAGATTAAAGGTTAATAATCTATTTAATGTTTAGCTTGGGAGCGAACGCAGCTCAGCCCAGAAACCGGCCCTTTTCCTGAGGCTGTACGGCGTGTGTGTTCATGTGTTTTGAGTGTATTACAGCTAAATAGAAAATCAGCCAGTGTTTGTGTTTGAGAGAGGAGTGTGTGTTTTGGCTGCTGTCGCCCGTGAGGTGCCGTGTGAGAGCGTATCGCGGAACGGAGACAGGAAAGGAAGAAAACAGATCGGGCAAACTCATTACAAACGCTTAACTAACCCATGCCATCGCTCTGCTTTTCAGATTGACTCTGTGTCCTTTGTGAATTTTCATTATACGCAACATCTGTCATCGTATCATCCGGACACTGACAGGCTATTTGTCTTAGAGAAAACCCTTCAAGAGATTTCTCTATTTATCTTGGCGCAAACTGTTATTTAAAAAAAAAACAGTGATTTTTACCTCATTACCACATTAATGTTCTCATTTCTTTATATGTTCTTGAAGCTGAAATATATATAATATAAAATAATATTTATAATGTTTAATATGAACAGTAATAAGATATTGAGACAAATATAAGTACAACACAAACTTATTTCTTAACCTCATTCACAATTAACACAATTAAGTGTAAAATAATTACAATTTTACAGTTAAATAATGTCAAGTAACCTGCAATTTAATGTTTAATATCAATCTCACCTAATCTCAATCTAATCATACACAGCCTCCTTAAAACCAATAACATGCTTAGCTAGCTTAAGAAATATAACATTCTTGAAATATGTGATATTGCACATCCATAATCACAACATTATCACATCCTGCATATCTGTACATCATCAAGGCCCAGAATGATCTGCACATTAGCCTCTGACCGCACGTTAAAGCG
Source organism: Yasuhikotakia modesta (assembly GCA_036877545.1). Classification (NCBI taxonomy): domain Eukaryota; kingdom Metazoa; phylum Chordata; class Actinopteri; order Cypriniformes; family Botiidae; genus Yasuhikotakia; species Yasuhikotakia modesta. Next base: position 8,154 of record JBAJNP010011778.1, on the reverse strand, counting down.
CTGCGATGCATGAGAACATGCATGTGTGCGTGCGTGCATTCAGGTAGGAGCTGGAAAACACACAGCAGACACACAAGCAGGAAGCAGAGTTCCTGTCTGTCTTCCCATGAGGCCTCACTCGTGAGTCAGTCAGAGCCGGTGATACAGTCTTACTCAGAGCGGGACACACAGACAGACAGACGGACGACACCTCTGCTCTAATCATATCCAATGACTCCACTTTAGCATAATAAACCTTGTTTAAGCTATCAAGAGCGGCGGGTAGGTGTTAGTTCAAAGGTAGTTGACATCTAAACTTGTGTAAACGTAATAAATCTACAGCCGTTTAGTTAAAAAGATGAGAGACAGTCTGTTTGAGAACAGATAATAATGCCAGGGTAAGTGGTAACTGTGTTTTCCTCGCTTTAGCTTAACACACACACAGAAACACCCACAAACAGTCACAGTCACACACACACACACACACAGAAGGGGTAACAGATGAAGCTGGGAGCAATTACCCTGTTCTGTGTTCATTTAACCCCAGCACCTCTCGGTTTACTCATTAAGAGGTAGTGTGTGTGCCATTACTGCTATTACATTTTCAGAGCTGTCTCCAGCAGTGTCAGTCTCCTCACAGACAGATGCTGTCAACAGCACGGGGGGCGACCGTACCCAAAACAAGCCCACCAATCACAATTCATCTGAGAGGTGCATGCAACCCCAGCTAACTATTTTGTTACTTTGAATGTGTTTCTATTAATGAACATTTTCATTAAGCAACAAAAAATGTTACTTTGAATGTTCTGGGAACGTTTAAAACACCCATTGATTACATCATACAAACATTATTCCAAAACTTTTCAAATTCTGTAATGTTTCTAAAATGTTTAACTAACAACTTACAAATAACATTTTTGATATAGCTATCTTTAAAAACGTTCTACTGATGCACTTCTATACATTTTAAGTTGTGCTTGAGAACGTTCTGAGAACATTCCCTGTTAGCTAAGTAATACATGCATTCACATGTCGCTTTAGGTTTAACGTTAGCCTAGTGAATCGTTTAAATGTAAGCTAATACGATCACAGGCAGCTGAGATCAAACAACATTGAGGCCGTGAGACTACAGCTTTGTGTTTTATTTAGTCTCCATTTTGTTTTCAGACAAAGAGAAATTGAAATGCGCGCACACACACACACACACACACGCACACACACACACACACACACACACACAGGTATTTCCTTTGAAATTCAGAGCTTGTACATAATGCTCCTGTGGACGTGCTGCACAATCAGTAAGATAAACATTAATTTCACCGTCTGTTCCCAGGCCAGGCCGCCACATTCCCGTCATTAAACACACTTATATAGGCTGCGAGGTATACATGGCCATATATCACATAAAGCGTATACATTGTTTGTCATATGCAAACATGGTTATATACAACATATAGATAAAATGTAACCTAATATAGAGTTTTACCTATACGTTGCATAATATTATTATTTTAAATATTTTGTTTTTTGACTTTTACCAAATGGCTAATCTTATCGTTTGTGTCCCTCTTGATCAATAATTAACAGATTACTGAATAAACATGTTCAAGCTCCAAAAGTAACTACAGTATTTTGTGATTGTACCACAATACAGGATTACTGTAATGTAAGATTTCACTCATACCACATCCTACAATTACAAAAGGGAATTTTTATTCAAAAACAGCAAACAACTGATTCCAGTTTTGCCGTCAGATAGACACACACAGACAGACAGAGACAAACACACACACACACATACAGACACACACACACACAGACATACACACACACAGACTGACACACAAACACACACCCACACAGACAGACAGACACACACACACAGACTGACACACAAACACACACCCACACAGACAGACAGACACACACACCCTCCACACCACACCAAAAATTCATTCAGGGTGAATTGGAGGGAATTAACTTTAGATACACAAATGAGGCTTGATTTCAGTCGCAATACTGTGTGATTATTCTGTAATGCTTTTAAAAGCACCACGCAGGGAGGAGAACAACAAAGATGAGAGCAAAAGAACAGCCCTGGGCTAAACACACACACACGCGTCTGCAGAGCTCTGGTCAGATCCACGGCTTGTCATTTCTTCCCACCAAAGTACAGCCCACATCTCTCCGTTTTATTCCCTCTAATCCAGGGAATACTGCACAGATGAACTCATCCTCTCCCACCAGACCTTTTAACCAGAGAGAGACTGTTGCTTTGGAAATAATGTGATCCCACATTCATGGCAATAAAGCTTTCTTGAATTGAACTGGAAGAGAGAGAGCAAGCGAGCGAGAAACAGAGAGAGAGAGGAGTAGAGGGGGAGTCTAAGTCTCTTATCCTGTGCCAAGGATTAGATTCCCTCCAGCTATTAGGCTGTACCATTGAGCTGACAGGCGGGTGGGAGAAAGTCAGGCAATGTTTATGTGTGCAGGAGAAACAGAGAGAGAGAACAGTGAAGTTTTACGGTGGACAGAATTCATCTTCTGACGCCACTTTTGACAGGCCTGTGCTTTCCGCGGCTCGTTGCGATCGGAGAGGGAAGCTGCACTCGCAGGAACGGGGAACACAGATGAACGTAACACACACTGCCACCGAACCCCCCCCCCATCCCTCTTGGTACGGCTCTGATTTTTTTAGACAACTATCACTACAGGGCGACTTACGACACAGAAACGGGCCACATTTAGGTTGGCGTCTGCGCTATCTCTGCCATCAAAGACGGCGTTATCAGCCAGACGCACAAAACTAAACGCACAGATGGCTTTCCTTCTCCTTAAGCCAAGCTCTCTCTTTTATCCATCCTCACTTACTTCATTAAGTTTTTGGAGTTTTGACTGTTTTCTCAGGCTCCTCATTTACACTGTCCGGCTGTAAAAAAACTACATGAATGTCTGAAGGGTAGAAGCGAGAAACAACGCAGTAAATGCACCGTAACAGCAATTGCAACGATTCTCAGAAACATATTCAAGCAGAGCTAAAGGATTATGACAGAAATATCTTAACCATTATTTCTGCAACTGCAGTCAATTTAGATTTACAGTTTGCACTAGCATTCTTATTCTGCAGTGCATATTTGCAGCAGCCGCATGCCATATTGTTTATGCGGCACTGACAGCATGAAACACGCATCTGTGCAAATGTTGTTCATCAGACGCACTTGTCATGAATGAATGACTCATAAATCACCGCCGCATTCATGCACACAACATACAGATCTGCAGCTAATAACAAAACCGCACAAATATGTCATGCAACGTAAATGTATAACATTAACATACAATGATGATGCAATGGTACTAAATGTGATCAACACGTTTTCTAGTTAACTGTCATTTTGAATATGTCATTGGTTAATTGTGCAATGCAATCAGTTTCAATCTGCTTTCTGTGTATGTATTTGTGGCCTTATTCTGCTTCCTCCATGGAAACTCACGGGTTACTTTGCAAAATGTGGCTTATTTTAATCTCTTCGTTAAGGCTCTATAGTGTTAATGACGACTCTGTTAGATGTGCATAAGATTCACACCTTAGTCCCATATAAAGCACAGCTTAGCTGGTCAGTTTCACTGCACAGCCTTCCTGAATTTCTTAACACTCCCTGGTGTTGACATTTCAACACATGGGCCATCTGAGCCCAGAGAAGCAAGTGAGTGAATATGCGGTCCCCTCAGGTCAGGTCTTTGGACCAGGGCTGTGGAAATGACTGTGAAAGTCTCACAGATCTGTGTTCTGATCTCCACAGGCAAGTCTCAGCCAGAGGGACTTGGGTTTACAAGTTAAATTCTTTTGCTATGAGAACAGATGGGCCAATGTGAAGGACGAACCCCCAGAAACACACAGATCTGCAGCACAGAAACACACAGATCTGCAGCACAGAAACACACAGATCTGCAGCACAGAAACACACAGATCTGCAGCACAGAAACACACAGATCTGCAGCACAGAAACACACAGATCTGCAGCACAGAAACACACAGATGTGCAGCACAGAAACACACAGATGTGCAGCACAGAAACACACAGATGTGCAGCACAGAAACACACAGATGTGCAGCACAGAAACACACAGATCTGCAGCACAGAAACACACAGATCTGCAGCACAGAAACACACAGATCTGCAGCACAGAAACACACAGATGTGCAGCACAGAAACACAGAGATCTGCAGCACAGAAACACACAGATCTGCAGCACAGAAACACACAGATCTGCAGCACAGAAACACAGAGATCTGCAGCACAGAAACACAGAGATCTGCAGCACAGAAACACACAGATCTGCAGCACAGAAACACACAGATCTGCAGCACAGAAACACAGAAATCTACAGCACACAACTGCTGCTTTTATAGATAACAGAAGACAATTTTGACTGAAGATAAACAATCATATTCCTCATAACACTAAAAATATACTTATCATCTATGAATGTAGATGTGTGGACGTGTGGACAAAATAATGTCCAAAGTTAAATCACACACACACACACACACACACATCTACCAATACTGTATACAGACTACTGACTGTTTGTGCTTCTTCCACACTTTATAATCCTACAGCAACACTCAGAGTTTGTGACAACACACATCAGTCGCAGACTTGAACCCTTCCTCTAAAAATCACATGTATTTGAGATGCATGTTACCGCCAGATGTAAACGGGCCTGTTACTCGTGTGATTATGATCTGTGGCGTGTCATTTCTCAGAGAACCACAGCCACCGCTGTGACAAAAGCCGTCAAGCTCTTGTACATCAACGACAAACGGCAGATGAACATCAGACGGCAGGTATGATTTCACAGCGGGAGTCGTGCCAGAGTTCAGACGGGTTCTCAGCTCAGGTTAATTTAAGACGAAAGCTGTGTATTTGGATACAGCCGTCTGCCTAGTGACAGACACACACACAGATCGGATGATGAGTTGCTATTGATCAGCCCACCGGATCATAAACACTCCGGCCGATGTATCCTGACAGCAGCCGTGTCGCCTGCGCCTTGTGTTTCCCACCAGCTGACAGCTGCTCTGTGAAATAAAGTGAAATGTTTATGTTACCCATTAAAAATGCAGAAGTGAGCTTTTCAACGGCTGTGTGACGTATTGGAAATGTTAAAGCTGCAATCTGTAACTTTTACAGCTTCTTGTTGTCCTGTAGATTTAGAAGCCACTGGTTTGAGTTTAAATGTCTTCTGAAACATTTACCTCAGGATACTGCCTGAAGTAAAAAAAATGTAAATGTTATTTTGATCGTTCAAAACATCCAATATTGTTATATGAACAAAACTACATGCATAAAATGTCTTACTAACTTATTAACTAAGAAATCAAATAATAAAATGTTTTTAATTCAGGCTATATAATGTTCAAAAATGTTACTGCAAGAATGTTTGGTAACTTTGAGGAAACTTTGAGAGAATGTTCTGAGAGCGTTCCCTGCGTTTCATCACAACCCTAATCACATCAGAGATTTGCTGCGACTAACTGACTGAAAAAGTGACTGATTGATGTTGAACCGCCAGCCCTATCTCTCTCCCCCTCTGTTGCTCTTTCTATATCTCTCTCGTCCATATCTGCTCTGCAGTCATTAGCGTTGGGTTCAAGGACGGCTAAATGCTAAGAAAGCAGGCGGCTCCTTTAGTCACTGGAGTATGTTGACTGTTTTGCAATATCTAATGCGTTATTGTGTTCGATTACTGTAAGTTGTGTTGGACTGTGAATTGCGTTCTAAAGCATTTTGCAATGCAACAACATGGTTTGCATGTATGCTACAACATCAAAAAGTTAATCACAAACTAGAAAATGTTAGGAAACATTTTAAGAACGTTAGAGCGTCTTAATTCACGTACATTCATACAGTACAGTATGCTGAGGGCCCTTGAGACAAAGGTGTGAAGTCATGATGTTTTTGCAGCTGAAAAGCTCCTCGGTTTTATGGGTCTGTGAGATTTAAATAATGAGTTTGACTTCTGTGAGCTCAGCTCTCTGACAACAGACCTACAGGTCTCACACAAACACTCGCAATAGTATTTCCATATTTTTGTGGAGCAACACATGCAGGGAAAAAACAACTCTCTTCTTCTGGAAAATCTAAAAATATGTCGATGCCAATATGAGTTAGTTTGACAAGTGTGCACTTCATTCAACCCGTTTGATTGTAGCACCCGTTTCTAAAACAAGAGTACATCATCGCTATTTGGCCAAACTTGTGGAAAGAAACACAAAACAAAATGGAGAAATGAAACATAAAAATATTAAAGACAGGAAACTCAAATGTGCTGTGACAAATCCAGTGTGAAAATAACATTACGTCAGAGAACAGAGAGTCATGCATAAGACAGACTTAATGAGCTGATGAAATCACAATTAGAGTTTTGTGGCTTTCAGTCCATGTCAATTACTGTTAAAGGCAGGGTAGCGATTTTTTCCAGAAACATATTTGGTTATGCTGGTTGAAAGTCTCTTAACATTCTGATAGCAATCAAAAAGTAAAAAGCTTTAAATATATATTTGCATAAAAGTATATTTTCTGTAAAAAGCGTAGCCGACCATCTGGGCGGAGTTTAACATTCTTTTACTTCTGGGAAAAGGGTCCAAGATGATTGATGACTTATACTTAACTGACCCCAATATCCAATCAAATGCTCTCTAGAGTGAGAATGAACCTCAACACCACCTATCTGCAATAGCATGACTGTCCTACCCAACAATTTAAGGTTGCAAGAATGTTTTCCTAACATTTCCAACAACAAAGAAAAAACAACAAACATTAAAAATAAATTGATAAATAAAAATAATAAGTGAGATATAACATTAAAAAACATTTACTAACATTACCGATAATGTTAAGGGAACTTTTGGAGAACCTAAACTAAACATGGCTAAGCTACATAAACCAAAAGCTACTGGCTACTTTAACAAGTCCCGCCCCAAACTTCTTATTTCAATAAGACGCTCACAAAGGGATGAAAACGGCTTGTTACGCAAACACAGGGGAGGCTGCAACTCCATTGTGCCACACACACAAATGCACGTGTACACACACACACACACACACACACACACACACACACACGGTCTGTTTCCCCACGCATCCCTCAATGCAGGTTACCGTGAGGATGAGGGACCCCGTGGCCCCCGCAGTTAATCCACACAGCGTTCTGCTAGCCGTAGGAATGCGTTGGCTATCCCTGTTTTAAAAATACTGACTGCCACAGGTCCAGGCACAACTGTCAATGTTTCTCCGGGCAGGAAGGAGGGAAAACATTCTTTATCTTATTTTAGCCAGGCAATCAAACCTCAGGCCTAAATCATGGCCCGTCCGCTCCGGTGCCAGGCCCGTAATTTATAATTACCAGGGTTCTAAATGGGTCAGAAAATATAAGGCCTGCGCCCCTGAGCCCGGGCCGGCTGAGACCAGCAAAGGCTTCGGACGGTGAACGTTCCCGCTCAAGGCAATATTGTTTCTGTCCTTCCGCAGCCTTGAGAGAAGGCCGGCTAAACACTAAACCAACAGTTGGACATTCCATACATTTTTATTTGTTTCTCTAACCCCGTGGCCTGGACTGAATGAATGGCTCTATTAGAAGAGGCAGGCGGGCACAACGACCGGCTGGAGGGAGAGGTGGGCTGCCCCAGGCTTCCCAGAATGCACTGCAGGATCAGATCACACAAAAACCAACCAAAGGTAAAATTTCTCTCAAGGAATTTCTTGGACAAAAACTGCCAAGAAGAGCCGTCTGACTGACAGTTTGTTTTATATTTTAGCACAATCATTTTAATGCACAAAAATGACACTCATACAAAATGCACTAGATTTTGCAAGCAACATTAGCAAGTGTTTGCCTGACTGAAACTAATGTCACTTATTTTCAAGAACAAAGCCAATTAGTTATCATTTTTACACAGATTTTATGAAATGCATGCGACAACAATACACAGAGACCAAACTACAAAACTCTTAGCTAAAAGATCCATCTTTCTCCCTCTCCAAAACGCTCCACATCTTGAAACATTTATAAGAGTCAAACAATGTCCAGGGCAAAAACAATTCTAATCTAATATTCCTGAAGTCCAAGTGGAGTCCCTCACCGAGGAGGTCAAGCTGTATGTAC